>JACEGR010003306.1:0-107782 GCA_014170235.1 Listronotus bonariensis
TTACTGCATCTTTCTTCTTAAGTAGCACAGGTTCGCGGAAACCGCAAAGCTCTATCTTTATTAAAAACTAGCCGACTCGCGCCAACTTCGTTGTACGTTAATTATATTTTTCTTTAAACTTTTTGTTGAATCCTGATAAAATATAGTTTATACCATTCCTAAATAGTGTAGCTTTCTGACTGTGAAATAATTTTCATGATCAGTTCAGTATTTCCGAAAATTAACCCTTACAAACTTTATCTCTTCATAATATTAGTATACCTGAATATCAAAAAAAAAAAAAAAAAAAAAAATACTAAAATAATAAGTAAATTCGTTGCTTTTTTATTCTTATCTATTTTTAAATAAAAAAAAAAGAAAACTGCTTCCGCAGAGAATCGAACCCGGGCCGCCTGCTTGACAGGCGAGCATTCTACCACCGGTGCTTACACATGCATAACGTCTTTATAATATTAGTACAGATTAATATACATATGTCATTATTTTTCTCTAAAATTTTTGTTTAATCATAATGAAATATAGCCTATAAGACTCCTAAATAGTGTAGCTTTCTGATTGTGAAAGAATTTTTGTGATCGGTTCAGTATTTCCGAAGATTAGCGGCTACAAACAAAAAAACTTACAAAGTTTACCTCTTTATATTATTAGTATAGACTTAGAAACCCCGCAGTTGCAAATAAAATGAGACACTTTGTAAAAGCGGCTTCTGGGAGTTTGTTACTTATCAAAATATTCTTACTTGTGGTCTCCTCACTCTCATTAGGATTTTCTAAATTTCCGTCTTTTTTCTTCTGACTCATAAAGAACCTCTCTTTGAAACTCAAAATTTTTGGTGTCTTCTCATCTTCTACACAACTGGGATTGGTCAGTTTCTCTTTGTACGGGAGGCGATTTGATTCAAATTAACGTTGCTCAGAACTGTGAGAAGTTTGACATTGTTTTTATCCTGAGGTTCTTCTAAAAACCCAGTATCATTATGAATTAACACAATTTTACGGGAATCCATCTCTCTCTGTATATATTTAGGTTTTAGCACCCTTACTTTTTTCATTTTAATTTTTTTGATTACTGTGTTACTGGTGTCAGCTTTATTGGTATTTTCTATTGTTAATATATTACTTGTGTTGCTTTCTTCTAAGTTTTTAGGATACATTTCATGTTCAAAGTTCAACTGAACGTTGTTTAATTCTTCTTCATGTTGTTCAAAGCCTTAAAGAAAATTATTGATATATCATATACTCTTCTATCACATTTATTATGTTATAAGTAAAATATTAATATAGCTATACTAAATAAAAATGTTTGGAAAATGTGTCATATTCCCTCATTAGCTACATAAAAAAATTAAATTATGAAATGTATGTGATTTATAAAAGAAAATAAAATATACAGGGTGATTCAAAAATCGATCACGAAACTTAAGGGGGTGATTCTACTTGACAAAATAAGGGTATAGCTTCATATAATTTTTTTCAAAATGTCATTCGTTTTCGAGTTACAAGCCGTCAAAGTTCAATTTTTATTTTGGTTTTTTCGCCATATTGCATTTATTTTTTAACCAATCCAGTTGATATTTGGCACAGAAATCGAGCTTTGCGGATTATAAAATTTTAAGACAAAAGTACTTTTTTAAAATACCGCCAGAGGGCACTTTACCTAAAACTTAAAATTTATTTACATTATAACTTTTTTATTTTGACAGATATTGCTAAGCCGGGGGCGCCATTTTATAGACAATCAAAAACTTAAAAAATAAGGTACTTTTTATTAAAGTACATAATCCTCACCGTTTAGGCACCAATAGACAACAAATTTTTTATCAATTTCAATCAAATTAGCTACATACATACAGCGTGTCCAGTAACTCAACCGACAAACTTAACCAAACAATACTACACTACACTAAGTTTCGTGATCGATCTTTGAATCACCCTGTATATTGACTGTGAAAATGAAACGAAAAACGAAAATACTTACATCACTGGAAAAATATTTTTAATAAGAATTTAACACAGAATAATACAGTATGTCCAAGGATAAACTTTACAATAGCACAAATGGACCAACAATTTTACCACGAATTTTTTTTTCACAATTGAAAAATTGAAGACCAAAAAAAGGTTTCCACTTTCAAAATAAGATTGTTTTTGTTATATTTATTGTACCATACTACACTGTTCTCCTGTATCCTGCAGTAACCGGGAGAATTTACTGTGATGACCGGGAGCCGAGAGACTAAGTGCCAAAACCGGGAGACTTCCGGCAAAACTGGAGAAGAACTTATGTTGAACCTTATTGATAGCCTGAATATAAACATTATAAGAGGGTGACCATATGGGCGAAAAATATTCCAGGTGTGGTCTTACCAAGGAACAATACAGTAACTTAATTGAGGTGATGTTAACGAAATCCTTAGTAGTATGCTTGATAAGCCAAAATTTGTAAGCATTTACTTAGTAAAGGTAGGTTTAAAAAAAATGAAACAAAATACAATTAAAAATATTTATTGATTATTTCAATTAAAATCACATAAGTTAGGTGAAAAAAGTATAAAACTTGAATGTGTGATACAAAAAGAAAACTTTTTCGATTATATGTAAAATTTGAAATGATGAATTATTAAAAGAAAAGGCAGTTTGCTATTGGTCTATTTTCATATTTTTGTGGCATTTGGGGTTATATTATATACTTCTCAATATGAATCTTGATTTTCTAAGAAGCGAAGGCATTAAACATTAAAATATTTGTCCCATTTGTGCTATTGTTGTACTTAGACTGAGTTGATTGTACTACCCGTTGAACTGATACTTAAAAGAAAGAAAAAAGTTATGCTTTTTTTTATAACATTTTTATTAGGTATATTCTTTAAAACCCAAAACCTTAGACCTTAGAATAGGGCCGGGCTAATTCATGAACTGAAGCCGTTTGGCTTATTGTGCCCTTTACGTCTGGGTGATGTCAGCCAGACGGAACCTACAGCTTAACAGGGGTTCCGAACCACGGTCCTATTACAACTTAAGACTTCGTCCCCACCCAGGGGGACTAATGAACCTACCAACTGAGTGGGGTCCGCATGTCTACAATTGCGCAGGACACGGCAAAGTGTGTTCCGGCGCCTTAGTCCTTGTTGGCTATTAGCAGCGATACATTTTGCACTTTATCTGCCTTGTTGAGCTAACCACTAAATTTCTGACCTTGGTTGCTGGCAGGATGCAAACCCACCTCACGTCAATTGTGCGCTCAACGACCTGGCACTTTAACATGCAAGGCCAACACCCGACTTTAAAACCCAAGAAAAAAGGTCGTGGGTAACAAAATCCTATGTCATCCAATACACAAATGGTGGTAATATAAAGAAACTATACTTACCTACAGAAATCTCATTAGCAAAATCTACAGGTTCCAATGTAAGATCACTACATTCAGTATATGGTAGAGTTATAAGCATTTCATTGTCACTAAGCATTTGACTTGTTATTCCACTAACAATTTTTTGCTCACCATTTGATTGGACATTTTTTGGTTCTCCTTTGAATTCTACTTTAGGTTCTTTAATTTTTTTACACTTACTTTCACCTTCATGTATATCATTTAATGAACATTCCTCTATTATATCTAAAGAATGGCTATTGCTTTCATTTAAAGGTAACTCTAGTTTTCTTTTAGGGGCCCTGTCATTACATGCATCAACTGACTTACTATGAAAATCTGGATCAGTGTTTGCGGTATAGGCTAGTATAATATGCTCGTCACATTCAAAATTTCCACAGTGGGCACAGATATCTTGCTCTGTCTCGCTTCTTTTATCATTTATAAAGGTTTGTGAAGCTGTCTGGCTCATGTTTTAATTTAAAACAAATCATAACCTAATAAAATATAATCTATACGAAGGAGCTTACTTTATTTGTAAAATTACCTTATTTTTAATTGTTATTTTATCAAAATTTAAAATGTTTTGAAGCTTACAAAGTTAAATATCTACTTAAAATAAGTATTATTATCAATAATAACAAACAACTTTTTGACAATACAACTGACAGTCAGCTGGTTAGGATTTTGCGACGTTGCCGGTTCGGGAAACAACAAATCCGTTCCAGCCTATAAACTTTTTATGAATTTGCTCGGCAGTGGCGGCGCCAGGGGTGGACGAAGTTGGGCGGGCGCCCAACCTAGTTTATTCGTGCCTCACCGTTCGCTCAACCTGCTAATTGAGCAAGAAACAAAAAAATGCAAAAAAACGCCCTGTTAAAAAGCATTTCTTTCTCATAAACCATTCATTTAATTTATTATTAAGTAATCCGAATCACAAAATCTTGAAGTAATAATCGATGGTGCAAGATTAAAAATTTACAGTATGTTAAATATAAAGTAAAGTACCCTATCAAAATTTTTTAAAAAATTTAAAATTTTATCCCGTCAGTTATGTGTATTTAAAAATTATGAAATGTATGTCATTTATTAAAGAAAATAGCATATTATATCACTAGAAATGGTAGTAAGAGAGGTCAATTTTTGGTTTCCACAGACTACTTACTAAGCAAACAGTTTCCTTGAAAACCTTTTGTTTTGGCATAAATGCAGGAAACCAAATATTTGGATTTTTATGGCAGTCATGCTGTCGTTGCTTAACTTATAAAAAATTGATCGTACAAATAAAAATTTGGTCATCAACAGGCTTTTTAACACCATTAATACTCCTCTGCTGAAAGAAAATTTAATAAATCGAGGTTTCTCTGTACAAAATTGCAATGGGTGTGCCTTTTTTAAGACAAACCATAAATACAACCCCTAAACTGATAGGAATGTGCACATTTTCATAAGATTTGATGAGAAAATGTAGCCACAGTTAAAAAAATACACTTTTTTATTTAATCTACGATGGGTGTAGCTTGTAGGGGGTTTTTGTTTTTTTTTAAGTTTAGAAGGCCTTAAAACAAATAGGCTCCTAAAATATTTGTACCAAATTTTGAAACACTAGGTATCCATTTAATTTTAATATTGCTCTTTTGCTGTCCACCCTTCAAATTGTTCTGCCGGGTATCGACCACCAAAAAAAAGTTGGCGCTGCCACTGCTCGGGTTAAGCTTCAAGCTTATCCCTACTAGAGCCCGGCTGTCTCTAGTGGACATATGTGTTTTAAAGGGAACGAGTCTTTATTAGGCTCTTGGCCAATAATTTTTAAGGGTAAAAACTATTTTCATCATTAGTTAAAGACGTCACCAATCCGGGAAAATAAAGTTTTACCAAAATTGTCTACACAGTTTTTTGTAAATGATTTTTAAAGTTGCTTAACATTTATTTTACATCTTGCAAGTTCAATTAACTTCACAATGTTGCCAGTGCTTATGTGAAAAGCGTCACGTTAAATAAATATGCCAACAAAGGAACAAGCAATAGAAAAGGAATAAAGCTTAGTTCATAAGCTTGCGAAATGCGATTTGCGAATCTTGTTCTAAATGGTCAATTATTTCTAACTAAACATTTAAAAGTCGTTACAAATTGCCAATCAGAACAACTTTCGCAAATCGCATTTAGCAAGCTTATGAACTAAGCTTAAGGGATATTTTTCTTATTCTTCTGTCTTACAGCTGCTAACAAGCTTGTCTAACAGCTGACGTCATTATAATGTGAATTGAAAAAATAAAAGCGCTTACCGCTAATGACAAGGACATTAAAAAAATAATATATTATTATATAAACTAAAAAATGGTAACTCCAGTTTTAAAAGAAAAATGCGCGATATTTTCAATTGCAGTTAAATTAATCCTAAACATGGTTTCCCACCCATACTATTGTTTTTTAGTCAATTTTGTTTGACTTTTAACCTCAAATTCGGCTTTATTTCCCCCTCTTTGTTTTTCAACCTGTTAGACAGTGGTTAGACATCTCTCGAGGTCGCTAACAACCGCTGTGAGCTGCTGTAAGACTGAAAGGGATATTTTTCTAATTCTTCTGTCTTACAGCTGCTAACAAGCTTGTCTAACAGCTGACGTCATTAAAATGTGAATCGAAAAAATAAAAACGCCAACGACAAATGACATTAAAAAAATAATAATATAACCTAAAAATGGGAACTCCCGTTTTATAACAAAAATGCACAATACTTTGAATTGCAGTTGAATTAATCCTTTACATGGTTTCCCACACATAATATTGTTATTATTATTAGTATACATTTAGTCAATTTTGTTTGACTTTTAACCTCAAATTCGGCTATATTTCCCCTTATTGTTTTTTCAACTTGTTAGACATCTCCCGACGCCGCTAACAACCGTTGGGAGCTGCTGTAAGACTAACGTCATTGATTTGTCAAAAAAATAAAAGTGTTTACAGCTGCTGTAAGCAGCTAACAAAGGAAATATCCCTTAAGTCATTGATTTGTCAAAAAATGAAAGTGCTTACAGCTGCTGTAAGCAACTAACAAAAGAAAATATCCCTATATAAGTAGCCTGTATCTTTTGTGACGTAGGCACACTTCAACTACGTCATCGGACTATGCGGCGTTATAATTTCGCGGGCATTTCCACAAAAATGCAAATTTTGGCATTATTACAAAAAATCTTGCAATTTACGGGAAAATTTGTAGAAAAGGAATAAAATCCAATCTATCTACACCGAAAATCTGCTACCTTAGGTGTACATGGCTAATAAGGACTTTTTCCACATAAATATCAAAACACGACAACAGCGCTGAACAAATAAGGAATAAGGAAACCGGGTAATTTAAATACGGGTGAAATTATCACCTGTTCCGTTAAAATAATGTTTGTATTGTTAGTCTTTAAAACACTGCGTTTCTACGGCAATAAAAACACCATTACACCAATTTATCCTAAAGTGACAGTATTTTATTAGTAATAAAATATATTCAGACGTCCTTAAAATGAATACTTGCAAAAATATAGCTATAAAACAAGTGAACGTCCAACAATACTTTGTCCCTGGTATGCATTAACGTTAAAAATAACAAAATTATGTTTTTTTTTATGTACAAATATAAAACTTACCGTTTTTTACAGCCCAGCACCAAAGAGACTCCTGACCTCATCGAACTGGATTACAAGAAACGATTCGTCAAAAATAAACGCAATTTTGCACCCGGAAAACTATTTAGTGTCACCCCGTCTAAAATATGGCGAAAAAACCAAAGGTGACGTGACTGAAAAATACATACTGAGCAGGAACAATTGCTATTGCAGATGTAAGAGCAAAAACTTCCTAAGCCAACTTTTTTAAAAGGCCAAATGCATGTGTGAGTTACGAGGGAGAGTTAAAAAGTGCAAAAGGTGAATATGAGGACGATTTAAGAAGATCATCGTTACACGGGTGTGTTTGTAACGATGTTGACAATATGGCGGATGCACCAGAACCTTTAAAATCGAGGTTGACGAGATTAAATCAATCAAAAAGTGTGCCTGTGGATGTTGGGTTAAAATTGTCGGACCAAAGAAAAAAGTATGAGGAATATAGGGAAGCACAACAGGCAAAATATGAGGCAAAAATAAAAGTGTATAGAGATAAGGAAGGATATTCAAATTATGAAAACGAGGCAGGTGGGGGGATAGCGAAGATATAGATACTCTATTAGGTAAAATTTGTTCGTTTGTATCTAGGTGACTTTTGATTTTGGTAACAGTTTAATATACGGTTTTCTGCTATTTTAAGGGTTTTTAAAAAATTATTAATACTTACATATTTTAGACACTCTTCTAAATAAAACGTAAGTGGCGCAAATTAAAAATATTCGGTTAAAAAAATATCAGTAAACAAACTTACGGAACCGGGGAGTGAAAAGGAGTGCTGGGTGGGTTAAAAATTGGTAAAACGAGTTAATGAAACTGAACATTACATGTAAAATTAAGTAAAAATTACATTTTTTCCACATATTTTTAAAAATAAAGATAAAAATATGATAAATATGAAAGTGTTAATTCACAACCTAAAAGTAAGAAAAAAAGGACCTAAAACATCTGTTATACCATGCTAAATATGAAAAGCATTTGGCAACATCGGAAGGGTTTGATTCTATTTATGAGTTAATAAAAGGAAATAATTTTCACAAACTGAATTCATAAAGTGTTTATTAGTTCCTGGTGTAATTAAAGGATTAAACAAAAAGCCTTGACTAACCAGAACTAACCTGACCACCCTTTTATAATCCCTCTTTTATTATTAAACATTTATACAACGTTGCCAATTGTCCATATTAAAAGTGGACAAATGCCAAAAAAGTATTTTTTATTATAAAAAAAATCATAAGTGCGCCTTCATATTATTATTAAGGACCACTAATATAGATAACATGTACGTCAAAATATTTAAAATAATCGTTAAAATAGCAGAAAACCGTATACTAAATAATCATCTTGATTTTTAGTTCTAATTCTTTTAAAAATACATTTATTTTGGACAGACCTATAAAACAAATTTACACTAGGTACACAAAAATATGAAACAGATACTTTGACATCCACGGCAAAAACAACCAAATACGGGACAAGGACCACAATGTCGGGGGAAGGTGATTTTCATGATTTTCCTTCTGAAGAATTTCCTCAGTATTCCGAGTATTCCGTTCCCGATTTTAGAAGAGAGCATTATTTTGAAACGCATGATATTGGAAAAATAGGAGAAATCACAGGTAGATAGTAGGGTTGCCACCTTTTTATTTTTAATGACCGGGAGCAGGGCAGGGGAATTTTTAAAGAGCAAAAAAATGCCACGTCCAAGAACATATTCCTCTATTATTTTTTACACACATTGGGGCCCCTATATTGTCCCCACTTTTCTCAGTAAAACGTTGAAAAAAAAGGTGTCCACTTCCAAAATACATTATAGTTTGGTTATAATGTAAAACAAAAAAATCCTAAAATCCTTCTTTTATATGGTCTAAAAAATGAAATTGAGTGGATTTATTTTTTTCTTAAACTTAACAAGATACAAAATAAATTTAAGAGACATAAAAGTTGAATTTTTCTTTGCTTAATCTAACGAAAGCATAAAAATTTTACACACATTTACACAGTTAGTGGCGTGCCATTTTTTTGTTAGAAATATTCCTTTAGTTGCCGGTAGAGACACCACTGGACCTATTAAATGTAATTATAAGTTGGTGATGAATTACTTCCTTAATCCAATAAACCCCATTACCAAATTAAAACTAAATAGGGTAAAGGATATGTAGAATATTTAAAAAATATATTTTTTTTTACAAATTAACCCACCCTGTATCTTGATAACGAAAAATTGCGGACCTATATTTATATGAACTTTTTTATATTTTTAAAACTAGAATTTGACCTTAAATATTCCTTAAACCTATTTATAGTTTTTTTTTATACAGGGGACATTTCTAAGGATCATAACTGTGTTCATCAGTTCAAACTCGACAATAAATTGCTACCAGAACCCGTAAGTAAGGACGCATTTGGAAGAAGCAAGTGCAAAATTTGTGAAAAACCCATGGAGGGTTCGAGTCTTAATTTGAGCGGAGGATTTTTGTTTAGCGAGTAAGTGGTTTAGCCAATTCAAAAGGTTTATAAGCAATTCGTGGAAACAAGACGCTTTAACGTGTGTAGAACACTAACAGGTAGAGATTAGACAAAGAATGCTGGCATGTAAGCATTTCCTGATACGGTGATGCATCGGTTCCGCTTTGTTGTTGTTTATTTGCCTATACACTTTTTATAGTGGCGGAACGTGTAGATTAACTTGTTTAATAAAGTTTTTTCGTTTATTAAAAATTTTATTATTCAATTTCACTTCCTTGAAATCTTATACTCTTCTGTTTCAGTCATATTTTAATTTAAAATGTTATCCTCTACCTTTATAGGGTCTTACAAAAAGGTTGTTAAGAAAATTTAAGGACAGATTATACATCAGAAAACATCAAGGTTAGTTTATATTTATAATGTTGCGACATATCCTCAACTTTTAGGCGGTTTGAGGTCGGGGACGCAAGGAAGGGCACTCCACGGAGAAAAGTTGGCAAGACTGGGTAAAATCAAAGCTGATGATCAATCCAGTGGCGTCTAGAATTTGCGCATTTTATTTTGCATTGTTTTGGAAGTGATATTTGTTGAAAGATGTAATTCCAAATGTTTTTTATTTAAAGTAAAATAATTTACAACTTATTAATAATTAAAAACTGTTGTGTAAATGGTTCTTCTACTAATACAATAAACTGTAAATCTCCGGCACTGAACAACATGGCCGAAAAATGGGAGATGTGACGTCATAACACGTCAAAGCAATATGGCCGATTGTCGTGACCTTATATAGACCGACTTTGAGAAAACATAAGGAAATGTTTACATAAACATGGGTTTGCATTTTTTTAAGATATAGGGTGTTAAACTTTTCGAAAAACTAAAAAAATTGTTAACACTTAGTTTGTTAACATTTAACATTCTGTATCTTGAGGAGTTGCGAACCCATCTTTCTATTAACTTTTTTCATATTTTCGATAGTAAAACATTCCTTAAAATTTTCTTAACAAAATTCTGTAGTTTTTTTAAATGTAAAACGGCCAGAAGTCAGAGGATGCTAAATCTGGAAAATAGGGTACATGGAAATAATTTGTTGTTTAATTCATATAAAAATTAAGCGAGATATCCACAATCATTCATTTCTTGATCCCATTTAAATTTTGAAAAAGTATACAAGTCCTTCTTGGTGTTACAGGCAGTGATACAAAACAAGTTGATGGTCTCAAATGCATAATTATGTCAAAAAATGACAAATTCAAGGGGGTGATTTCTTGTATTTTTTTATTATGAAAAGTTCCTATAAACATACGTCCGGATTTGCTTAATTTCTGAGATAGAGTACGTTAAAGTCGGTAATCTTTAAATATATTAAAAACCCTTTAACCGATATAAATACCTATTTATTATACTGCGGCACTTATAAAGCTTTACCTAGTGTAGGATTATTGGATCCAGTGGCGTCTCCCTGGGCATCACTGCCAATATTATTTAGAAAAAAGCACACCTCTGACTTTTTATACAGTTTTTATATTTTGTTCAGATTAAGCAATTAAACATTTTTAGTGTCTTGTATATTTTCTTCGTATCTCGCTTTTTAGAGAAAAAAAATGAAGCCACTTTAAGTCATGTTAAGGGTATCCATAAACAGTACAAAATAAAATTCCAAATTAAAAAACAAACAACTTCGACCTTTGTAAATAAATAAAAAAATGACGATTTTCGGTAAAAGACTTGACTGCTCATTTACTTTGAGGCAAATAATTGTTTATTTTAAATATTTGCTTTCTATATCATGTTGTCTATGAGTACTGTTTAGAATTAATTAAAGTGGCTTTAATTTTTTTCCAAAAAAGCTGGATATGAAAAAAACAAAAAGTTGAATTTTAGATTGCTTAATCAAAAAATAAATATAAAACCTCCTGAAGCTCAGAAATAAAGTTCGAACATATGTTTATAGGAACTTTTTTTAATAAAAAGATATACCCCAGTCATCTTAGTCAAATTAAAGGGTTAATCTCGGAATCTCACGGAATAAGCTAAATATCTGTACATACTCTCCTAAAAATCTCCTATGATATCGTGTAAGGTCAAATGTCAAAAAAATCAGTTTTTGCAAATATTTCGTTTCCTTTACCTATATTACTACAAAATTCTTTACAAATTTGATTCTAAGCATTTTTTGTCAGACCAACGAATCCGATAATAGAGGGCGCAGAGTGTAAAGCACTTTACTGTATGTAGATACCTTACCACGCAATCAATCGTGATTTTTAGCCTATCATCTTTTACTTAAGATTTTGCTAAATATCACAATTGATTGCGTGCTAAGGCATGTACATACACTAAAGTGCTTTACACACTGCGCCCTCTACTATCGGATCCGTTGGTATGACAAGAAATGCTTAATGTCAAATTTGTAAAGAACTTTGTGTTCTACAACTTTTATAATAAATATAAAATGCAATTATAAGTAAAGAAAACGAGATATTTGCAAAAACTTATTTTTTTGACATTTGACCTGTCATATTTCGAGTTCCTTACACGATATTATAGGAGATCTTTTGGAGAGTATTTTTTGTACCAAAATAAAGGTATGTACAGATATATTCAGCTTATTCCGTGAGATTAGAAGGTGTAAATCTGAGTTAATTGGGCTAATATAAGAAATCACCCCTTAAGTTTCGTACCGTAGTTATAAAACACACTGTATATGTATATATCATGTATTCTTCAGTAATGAAAATAAATATTTTTAGTATTATAGATGATTTATTTTTAGGGATGGAATTAGCAAAACTAAACTAAAAAACTACGCCGAGGCTTACAAAAGTGGACTAATGCCCAAAACTATAAATTTAAGTAAAGGAAAGTCAAAAATCGAGATAATATTAAAAGACAGTGACATTGCTGAATTTCGTAGTCATATTAGTAAAATTAAAAATCCAGTGTATTGCAACAGCTTAGCTTTAAGGCATCAAAGAATGAGATTGATTTAAAAATACTTGCTTTTGGTTGAAGCAAAGCTAAACAATTGGAAAGTCCCTAATGTTTTTATATTTCTTTTTATATAAAAATTCTTTATTTTATGGTTCTATTTATTTTTACGAGTTTTATTTTGTTTTTTTTAATCAAGCAACTATAAACAGGGTGTCCCACCGGAACTGCTGCGATTGATTTCTTGAAAAGTAGGCCTTGGAAAGTTTTGAAAATTTGGGAACATTATAAACACAATTAAAATATTTTGACAGTTCTACCACTTCTGGTTATACCGGAAGTTATTATCAACTTTCTTATTTTAAACGAAACACCCCATAGCTGCACCCCTGGAAAGAACAACTATTGTAGACTGTATTGGTATTTTCACAATAAATAAATCCAGAGTAGTCAAAAATAATGGTTAAAAGATTATATCCACAAAAACCAGAAAAATATTTTTTTTTTAAATGGAAACCTTTTTCTTTTATTATCTTATCCTATTAAGCATTAAAAATAAGGGTAAGTTTGTATAAGGATGTCTATTCCAAAAATATATAGTTTTTGACTTATTTACAATTTAATATTTATCTAATCTAACAATGCTTTTAAGTACGGCATATTTTTACTTCTAGTTGGCCCTGATGAAGAAATTCCGGCAAAATGGCCAACTTAAGTCATTTCATTGTTGACCCATGCACTATTAGTTTTCGCTGGGGCGGAAATAGGTAGGAAGGCAAATCTGCGAGTAGATCAATACTATCAAAAATCTATAAAATAAATCGTTGATACTATGAATCTGCATTGGAATGCGCCGTCAGTTCAGCATACACACGATCGCACTTACTCGCGGACTCCCTTTCAGGTAGGATCTAAGACCTGATACTGACCGTCTGTATGCTCATTTAGATAGATAGCGTGGTTATGACTATTGTTATTTTAAACTGCTAAAGCCGATTCCCACTTGGGGGTGTTCACCTGTGACGCATGAGTCGGCACCCATCAGCTGATTGTCGGGTTTTTTTCAAGGACACGGGTAAAATCATATACATGCATATTTGAATCGAATCACAACTTTTAGTAGTACCAACGGTTAATTTATGTAGGGTATTTTGTCAAAAGTCGTCACACGTCAAAATTAGAACCAGTTCTAATTTGGCGGGTGGAAACGAACGAGTTTTGACCCCTTACCCATGACTCGCAGGCGTGTATCGTCAGGAATCAAAGACTTTTTACCCGAGGTAAAAACCCCGGGTTACAACCCCTATGTGGAAATCGGCTTTAAGGTGGTATAGTAGGTATGGGCATGGCCGTTCCTAGGGTGACTTGCGCCGTGGTGCTAAAAGAGCAAGAAAAACAGTACATTATAGTTAATCCCAAATTCCACATCCTTGATTGCCCTGTTTTCCATTACAAAAAGTTCATTACAGCCCTTTATTTCAAAATTTTCCGCCCCTTATTTAACAATTTTTCACCCCCGCAGCGTTGCGCCCTGGTGCCTTGCACTCCTCGCTAGGCACGGCGCTGGGTATGGGGATCGTTATATTTTAAAACAAACTAATTTTCTTATATTTAAGATTTTGGTCAGTGCTAAAGCATAAGTATGTATTTTAGGTTTAACACATAGGTTTTCAGATTTTTGTTGACTATTTATTTTGTATCATTATTTGTTAAAATATTTAAATACATTTTTTTATATAAAAATTATTTTATATAGACAGTCCTCCAAACCTAAATTTGGTCTACGCCAATGCTTAGGTGACAACATCACAAGCCGTACAGTGGCGTAGCGGCGTGCCTTGGAGGGGCCCCGTATCGGAATATGTTAGGGATTTTCGTTCCTATCAAAAATTTATGAAAACCAAAAAGAAAAAAAAAGGTCACCACTTTCAACTAACAATAAAATAGGTTTGATTATAGACGTAAGGGAGCCCTTGTAGCCCGAGGGCTCCATATCATTAATGTGGCTGATACGGCGGTAGCTACGCCCCAGTTTGGGCAGAATACTGAAAATCGGTATTCGAATACGAATACCGGAAAAAGAAAGTATTCGAATACATGAATACCCGAAATCGGTATTCGAATACTGGAAACGAAAAGATTCGAATACTATAAAACAAAACCTATGACAACATTGAAGAGCAAAAAGAAAAGGTCCTTTTTTCTTTTCCTATTTTACTTCCCTTTTGGTATTCAAATCATGACAATTTTAGTATTCGGATACTGCTTAGACTTTTCGGTATTCGAATACTCAAAAAATATTCGTCGAATACTTCTAAAGTATTCGAATACAGAATCTCGAATACTGAGCAAAATAGTATTATACCGAATACCAAATACACAAATGTATTTGAATAGCACCGGCAAAATGTATTCTGAATACTATTCAGAATACTGAGTATTCGAATACGACCCAACTCTGCTACGCCCCTGAAGTCGTATGTTGCTCGGTCTTAAAAATCAGCATAGGTTATAGCATAAAGTAACATACCTACGGATAAGACAAACCATGGCATGCTAAAATTTTCGTACCGCTTTTGCGGCAGGCTTGGCGGCAGGCTTGTCATTTTTCCAGTTTACACTTTAAATGCGTCGGTCGAAGCCTCGCCTCGTGTAACATCAGCGGTGGGGAGACACGTAAACTTACTGAAATGACTAACTGGCGGTATTTCAACGAGAAACGAATAAAATTATATTGGGAGTTTTCGCATGACCTGTCCTTAAATCGGCTATTCCATGATAACTCTTATAATTTCCTTACTCTATGGTTATAGCAACTGTATCTTATGGCTAAACCCACTTTTATATCTATCTTCTTCGTCCCTGTTTTAAAATTGTCAAGCTGTAGTGCCGATGGTAAATAGAATGACCCATAAATAAAAGACTAATTCTGAGTCTTACAGTCAAATAAAAAAAAGCACACAGTATATTATTTACAAAGAAAATAATTTATTAATATTTTACATACATTAATATTAAAATTTGTCAGCAAATGCAAAGTACATAATTAAGGAAATAACAAAAATTGGTATAAAACAAAATATTGTGTTTATCAAAAAATAAACTGATAAAAATGTTAGGGCAGTGAGTGCAGTGTAGTGAAATATTTTTAACCTGAAAAAAATAATAATTATTTAAAAACTTACAATCTTACAATTAATTTACAGACTATGACATAGAGGATAATTGATTATAAATTAACCATACCGGGTGTCCCTAGCAACCCAAGGAGCAAGCTGACGTCTGATTGACGTCTCTTTTAGTCGTTTTTGGTCAGCAAAGACGTCATAAGATAACGACAAAATAACGTTAAATTGACCTCCCTAAGTCACAGACAAAAGACGTCCCGTTAATGACGTCTTTAAGATGACGAAAAATTGACGCATAAGTATACTTTTTTTAACACGCTTTTATTAACTTGGGTTGTAACTATCCATCTGGCTATCTATGTAACGGAATCTTTGAGCCTAATTTTAACCAACTTCCAGCTATTCGATTTCTTTGAAACTTTGCACACTTATTAATGACCCATGACAATGCAATAATCTGCAAAAAGTATCCCGTTATCTTGTTTTTAATCGCCAGGAAAAAAAAATTCCATTATATTATAAAAACAACACCTGGGTTGCCATCTGTTGGCAATATTTCAAACTTTGCCACTCAAAGGAGAAGAAATTTTTTAGTGGGTTGCCATCTGTTGGCAACATTCCAAACTTTGACTGGGTTGCCATCTGTTGGCAACATTTAAAACTTTGCTACTAAATGGAGAAGAAATTTTTTAGTGGGTTGCAATCTGTTGGAAACATTACAAACTTTGCTACTCTTGTTCACTAAAAATGTTTTCGCCATTTTGTCAAGAGTAGCAAAAACTAAAAAATGAAAAATAATTAATAGTTTAAAAAACTAAAAAACACGCTTTTATATGCAACCGAACTAAAAATTAGAAAATAATTTTTCATTAAAAAAATATTGTCATTTCATAGTAAAAAGCGTGGGGTGTTTAATATATTAAATGTTATAATTATTATATTTGCCAATATCTATGATGGAAAAGTTATGAAAAAATAGTAAAATGCACCCCACGCTTTTTACTATGAAATGACAATATTTTTTTAATGAAAAAATATTTTCTAATTTTTAGTTCGGTTGCATATAAAAGCGTGTTTTTAAGTTTTTAAACTATTAATTATTTAAAAGATAAAATGATACGAAATTTTATTTGAAAATTGAAATAGGAAAAAACTTTTTGCTGCTTACAATTTCCTTGCACTGCAAGGTCGCATCTCTCATGACACTGTCCAACCTGGAGAGGCAGATTTTTACACTAGCCGAAGATATTTCTTTCAAAGCTAATTGAGAACGCCAACCGTAGACCGATCTCGAACTATATTGGTCTCATCGGTACGGTGTAGGCAATAAAAAGCGAAGATGTTGAATAAACGTAGTAGTTTATTGTCCATTGCGTCATCTATCGGTAGGGTTTTTTCCTATTTCAATTTTGTAAAATTATTAGTCTTATTATTCTGTCATATGATATTTTGGTTGGATTTTGACACGAATTATATAATGTCACAAAATTTTTCTGGTGGGTTTTCTAAACATGACGTCATTAGATTTTTATGAGCTAGTATGACAAAAAAATGACGTCGAAAAGACGTCACTTCAACGACGTCAAACACACGTCATAAGAATGCCGTTAAAATGAAGTAATAATTTTGGTCTGATGACTAAAAATGACCAAAACTGACTTAAAAATGATGACGTCAGCTTGCTGCTTGGGAAGTGACTCACTTTATAACTTTTTATTTTTGAGATATTAAAATAAAGTTTGGTATATGGTATTGATCAATACATCAGTGTTGCAATTTTTAGTTTATAGAATATTTCGTAAAGCAAACTTAGTGATAATCCGTACTCTTAATACACTCCTGGACAAAAAAAAACGGCCAAACAAAATTTTGTTCTAATTCAATATTAAATAACTTTTTGGTTCTTTGACCGATTTTAATTATCTTTTGATCCACTTGAAGCTCTTTTTATCAAGAATACTATTTAATATGGGTATTGCAAAAAGTTTTATAGGATTATATGTTATACGGGGGAGAGTTAAATGTTTTCGAATACCCTGTAGAATAATTACACGTCACAATTTTTTACCACTGTATTGAATTTAAAGTCCCATCTTTTTCTAACCTTATATCAGTATCTCTATTCTAGAAAAGATCTTTTTACTGGTGATATAATATACAGGTTTTTTTAGTCATACTTTTTGTTGTAGTATATCGTAATAGATAACAAAAATCTGATTTGGAAACTACTAAACCAATTTTTCAAACCAGTATTTTTATTTTTTTTTATCTTTGAAAATGAAAATCTTAAGGGAGTTTTAGAATTATAACTTGACATTCGATACACAAAATTCATTGTCTTATTTAAAAATTTGTATTTCTTTTTAGAATAGAGATTTGCCTCTCCCTGTATAACAACTAATCCTATAAAAACTCTTTGTAATCTCCATATTAAATAATAATCTTAATGAAAGGAGTTGGAAGCTAAAATCGGTGAAAAACCAAAAGTTTTTTAAGATTGAATCAAAGCAAAATTTTAATGGCCGGATATTTTCTTGCATGTCAGAAAATGTCTTCTAATAAATCTGTGGTAAGATGGCAAAATTCAATATGTCAATTTTAGTAAAATTTCAGGAGAGATCCTTTTGATTTTAATGCGTCCTGAAAATTTACAATTTTAGTGCAAAATTTAAATTTTGCAACTAACTGTTTTCATATAGGTTGTAAAATTCTAATATTGTACTGAAATTGTGATATTTTTCAGGGCGCATCAGAGTTAAAATGATCTCTCCTGAAAATTTTACTTGAAGTGACATATCGGGGTTTTCCATCTTACCACTGAAATATCAGTTGTCTACCAATTTTTTTAAAATCCCTTGATTACAAGTTATTCAAAAAATGGTTAATAAATATGTTTATACAGGGTGTTTCTTAGTTGCGGTTAGGAAATTTATTGGCGTATTTCTGAACCAATTTTATATAAAAAAGTTCATAAAAATATAGGTCCAGAAATGCTTTGTTTTCAAGATACAGGGTATCCGTAGACTATTTTTATTACTAAAATTTAGAAATGAACCAATATACCGGGTGTTTCATTAAAAAAAAATTTGATATGGATCTTTGGTGATGGTCGACTTTGGGGACACAAATTTTTTCAATTTTTCTTCAAGTACATTGATTTAACAATATTTTACAATAATTTGGCACTAACTAAAAGGGCGGATAATCACATTTGAAGTAGGTGATTAAAAAAAAACTCTTTTAGAACTAAAATATGCGGACATCTTGTGTTTTCTGCTATTCATTAGAGAAACGAGTTCGTACAGTTCATCAGCTGTTCACGTTTTGTGCCTATTTTACGATTACTTTAAGGAAAACGGCAGCGTATCTGTTTTCAGACTACAGTAAAAAGCACTGGAGCGGCTAAATGGAAACCGTCACATTGTGGTGGTTATAATTATTTCTGGTTGGTTAAATCTTTTTTTTTTATTCGTTTAATAGGGAATTAAAAAACAGATTCAACTAACCAGAACAAACCATGATCCCCCAATGTGACAGTTTTGCATAACCATCTGTGACGCTTCCAACCAATGAAATTACCGGTTCCCCCTTCTTTTTGTAAAATTGTGTGCAAAAAGAAGGGAGAATATAGTGAAAATATGGTTAGTTCTAGTTAGTATTGGGCGTAAAGCAAGGTGCCCGAAGAGCACTTTGCTGTATGCCCAATTCTAAACTATTACTTGCAATTTGAATGCAAGGAAAAAGTGTAAAGAAATATTAGAATTTTTAAGTGACCTTAAATTTAGATTATTTCTAAGAATATTCGCACAATCTGACAACACCGTTACCAAACGTCACAAAACGTCCAAGATATCAACGAGTTTCAATAATTAGATGCAACAAACACGTTGCTTTCAGCTGATTTTAAAATGAAATTAAGCTGAACATATTGAATTTTTCGCAATTTTTTTTCTTTAAATTTACTGATTAAAGTTAGCCCAATTAACTTAGACTTACACCTCGGAATCTCACGGAATAAGCTGAATATCTATACATACCATTATTTTAGTACAAAAATACTCTCCGCAAAATCCCCTACGATATCGTGTAAGAAACTCGAAATATGACACGACAAATGTCAAAAAATCAGTTTTTGCGAATATCTTGTTTCCTTTACTTTAAATTGCATTTATATTTATTATAAGAGTTGTATAACACAGAATTCTTTACAAATTTGATTTTAAGCATTTTTTTGTCATACCATCGGATCCGATAATAGAGGGCACACTGTGTAAAACACCAAAGTGTAAGTGCTAAGGTATGTACATATCATCAGGGCCGTATTATCCATTAGGCTGACTAGGCTACAGCCTAGGGCGCCATGAAAAAATAGGCGCCAGAGAGGGGAATAATAGGCGCTAGACAGGGGAGTTTTTAAAAAAGTTTAGGTTGAGTGGGATTTTTAAGTGAAAATTTTCTCTGTGAATTTTATTTCGGGTGGTAAAGTAAGGCGTCTGGCACTCAAAATAGGCGCTACGGAGGAAAGGACCTTTTTTTTGCTCTTCAAAAATTATTTGGTGCAAAATAGGCGCTCTGGGAATTCTAGCCTAGGGCGCCTCAAACAGTTAATACGGCCCTGCTACATACCACGCATCAATCGTGATCTTTAGCCTAATATGTCAACTTTTTACTTCAGTCTTTGCTAAATATCACGATTGATTGCATGCTAAGGCATGTACATACACTAAAGTGCTTTATACTCTGCGCCCTCTATTATCGGATCCGTTGGTATGGTAAAAAAATGCTTGTAATCAAATCTGTAATGAATTTTGTGTTCTACACCTTTTATAATAAATATAAATGCAATTAAAAGTAAAAGAAACGATATATTCGTAAAAACTATTTTATTTTTACATTTGACCTCTTATATCTCAAATTCCTTAAGCCTACTGTCCATGAGAGCGGTTTTCCGCTCGCGGATGATTATTCAGCATTGTGATTGGCGGAAAATGCATTTTAAATTTGCACTAACCAATCACAACGCTGAATTATCATCCGCGAGCGGAAAACGGAAAACCGCTCTCATGGACGGCCGGCTTTACACGATATCATAGGGGATTTTTAGAAGAGTATTTTTTGTACCAAAATAAAGGTATGTACAGATATTCAGCTTATTCCGTGAGATTCAGAGATTTACCTTTTAATTTGACTAAGATGACTGGGGTAACTATGTACATTTAAATTTAAAAAAATAAGAAAAAACTGGAAATTCAACTGTCCCTAAAGTCGACCATCACCGATTTTTTTCAACGAACTTAAACGTGCTCCGCTGTGTTTTACCTAGTCCAATAAGTTCTTCCCTCATCCAAATTATCTAAAAATTCAATCATGAGGAATTCTCTCATCGCCACCACAAATGTGTCAAAATATTCCTGCCAATTGAGTGAATTTATGTCAAATGCAAATATTTTCTTATCTTTTTCATTCATAATGTTCCATAAGTTTCTGGTGTTAGTTGCTTCAAAATTCCACTCGTTCAGTGTAAAATAAGAAAGTACGTCGATAAATTTTTGGATTTTCGCATAAGCATTTACGAGTCTAAAATAATATAGGGTAATTCAAAAATCGATCACAAAATTCTACATGATTAAATAATGGTGATCAGGTTTAGATCGGCACTATTACTAACTTCTTATTATTGAAGATACGAACTCAGTTAAATTAATAAAGTTCTAGTATTTCTTCCGCAAATTAACGTGCTGCTAACAAAAAAATCATTGAACATCGGGTTTTTAATTTATTGCAAGAAATATACCTTTTTTAAATAGAATACCCTGTATATTAAATCACCATTCGAAAGATCTATTAAAAGAGCATTAAAAAAGTCTTCTTGTGTTATATCCAATTTTTAATAGTTTCGGAAATATGGCTTTCCTAGAGAATTTGATGGTATACTGGCACTTTTAAAAAAGATCACAGCACATTGCATCATCATTAAATAGATATATACCGGGTGTTGCTCCGTCGAGCGGGACATTGGGAATCCCATGTAAATTTTGAAGTGGTCAAATATTGGCTCCCCTAATTATTTTAGAAGAAAATATTATTAGGATTTTTTAAAGAGCACGAAAAGTTGTACCTAGTATACAAATTTCAGCTCTTCTCAGTCCGACAGCTAAGAGATAAATGTTAAAATAAGTTACGAATCATCTATTTTCTTACGCGTCCTGTATTATTAGAAGTTTATAATAAAATACCAGAAAAATTATTTAACCTCTTACTCTCAAGTTGTCAGATCAATGTCACATCATTTTTAAATAATGAACTACTCAAATCAAGTAAAAATCACTATTATAAAATGGTTTTATCAGGGAAATAGTTATCAAAGAGTAGCGGACATGTTTGCAGCCTATTTTCCCAATAGGCCAATACCAAGTAAATTGACAATAGAACGGACGATAAAAAAATTTGGAACTACAGGCACAGTAATTAATAATTGCAAATGTGAAGAAAATCGACGTGAAAATCAGAGACAAATTGTACAAAACGAGAGGGATTTCGACGTGATACTTTGTGTCGAGGAGGCCGAAGGAAACATTAGCACGAGACAACTGGAGGACATTACTGGACAAGACCACACCACAATATCTCTAATTTTAAAAAGATGTAAATACCACGCTTGCAAGTACGAAAGACACCAAGAATTAAGAGACGGAGACGAAATACGACAGGAATTTTGTTTTGAGATGATGGAAAGGACAAACACTGACAGAGGTTTCTGTACCGCTATGTGCCGGTACTGGAGTAACGAAAACCAAAATCGATTTGTTGAGACAAGGACTCAATATCCACAAAAAATTACCATATCCATGAACCATTTTTCCTTGACCGAAATTTGAATGCGAAGTACCTTCTGGAACTTTTAGAGGAACAAATTTTGCCTGCTTTAAACAACCTTGCTCGTGAAAATCAAGATATTTGGTAACAAATGGATGGCTGCCCAGCACACAGTACCAGAGCTGTGCTCGAATACTTGAACAATGCATTTAATAACGACATTATAGGCCCGAACGACGCAATATCTTGGCCAGCCAGGTCTCCGGATCTTTCGCCAAACGATTTTTTCTATGGGGACATTTAAAAACTAAGCTTTATACCAATAAAAAAATATGAAAATTTAGACCAGCTAAGGAATGCTACTTCCGCTGAATGTGCCAGAATATCAATGTACCAACTAGCCAACGTAAGAAATGAGTTTTATAATCGTTTGGGTTATTGTCTGGTAGTTAATGGAGGAATATTTAAGCATTGGATTAAATCCTGATATATTTTCGTCCTAAATTGATTTCTAAATGTAGACAAATTTGTTTTATTGTCTTGCGTAACTGTAAGTGCATGTGTTGGAATTTGCTGTAAACTAAAATGAAATGCGAGGATTCTTTTTGAAATTCCCGAATAAAATCGTTAGTGGTGATGCAATAAACGGGTGTTCTTTTTAAAAATGCTAGTTTTATATCAAATTCCCGAGAATGACCATATTTCCTAAACTTTTAAAAATTGAATACAACCAAAAATCTTTTACAATGTGAAATGAATCGATAATATTATACATGAAGACTTTTTTAATGCTCTTTGATAGATCTTTTAAATGGTGATATAGTATACAGGGTGTTCCATTTAAAAAACATATATTTTTTTGCAATAAATTTAAAACCCAAGAAGTTATCAATAGTGCCGACTTAACAATGATCAACTTGAATATATGGACCTAAGGAGGGAATTAAATGAAAAAGAAAAAGTGATTTACAAACATTTCGTAAAAGTCTTATAACAATTTTCCAAAAACTTACTGTGGTTTTTTTCCAAGCTTTACGGCAACAAAATCCAATATGTGGGCCGGTAGAGTGTGTAGTAGAAAATGAAGAAATACGAATAAATATTTAGAATTTATGTAAAGGAAAAAATCTTTATATAGTGCTTTCGTGGAACCCACTTTTACAGCTTGCTCAGCGAGTAACCTCAGACTTCCCCACTGAATGGCGTTTTTGGTGTCGGAAGAGGTATAGTTGAAAATTTGTACTTTGTCAGTGATCCTGAAAATAATAGTCCGGTCAATTTAGACATCCGAGTTTACGAAAATTCGCAACCGGCTGAAAGTTAGGAGGTTTGTTTAAAACATCATTATAAATAAAATGTAAAAAGTCCTTATTAATCCGACCCGAGGAAAAAATTTATTCGGGGTCAAATGTCACAAATACGGGATTTTCACGATTTTCAGCAAAACGATGGGTTTTATCATAAAAATATCCGAAACAAACAATGTAGGCCAGATAATTGTCTAAAAAAATGTATTTACCTTTTTTTTAGGAGCCACCGTTTTTGAGATATAACAATTCAACAATTTAGAGAAGTCATAATATGCACATGCACATGAAATTGACGTGTTTTTAACATGCTTTTATATTAGCTTGGGTTGTATGTATGTATGTATGTAACGGAATTTTTAAGCCTAATTTTCACCAACTTTCAGCGATTCGATTTCTTTGAAACATTGCACACGTATCAAGGACCCATGACAATGCAATAATCTGCAAACAGTATCCCGTTATCCTGATTAGGATCGCCAGGATAAATAAATTCCTTTATAAATTTTCTGTAGGAGAGTAACAGAGAAAGAGCTAGTGCGCGATCTGCACATGCGTGCAGTTTCGGACGTACTCTCAGCATAAGGCTGACAGAAACTTGTTCGGAGTAATTGCGTTCTGAAACCCCATGCAACAGTGAAGCTTTTAAATGAAATGATTAGATTACGAAATAGTTCGTAAAACATTTCAATATTACATGTCCGCAGAAAACTAACTGATATATCGAACTAAAAAATGAAAAATAAATAATAGTTTAAAAAACAAACGCTTTTATATGCAACCAAACTAAAAATTAGAAAATAATTTTTCATTACAAAGAGTTTGTATTACAGTAATAATAGGTCAAACAATGAATCATAATTATATACCTCAAAATAGAATTATGATAAAATTTAAGATAATAACAGAATAATTCACTTCAGAATAAAAGCGTGGGGTGCTTAATATATTATTAAAAATGTTATAATTATTTCATTTGTAAATATCTATGAGGAAAAAGTTATGAAAAAATAGTAAAATGCACCCCACGCTTTTTACTCTGCAGGTGAATTATTCTGTTATTATCTTTAATTTTATTATAATTCTATTTTGAGGTATATAATTATGATTAATTGTTTGACCTTTTATTACTGTAATACAAACTCTTTGTAATGAAAAATTATTTTCTAATTTTTAGTTCGGTTGCATATAAAAGCGTGTTTTTTAGTTTTTTTAAACTATTATTTATTTTAATTAAATTTCTTATCACTATTCAACGAATTATGATGCGTTTTTTAATTATACTCTGTTCACTATATATTGAGAAAAACACCTGAAAAAAAAGTATTTTATTGGTTTAAAAGGGAAGTAACCCTAGTTACCATAGTTATTAATGTATTTTATTGGCTTTAAACTTTAGTAACCAGAGTTACTCATTATTCATTATCAATTTATAGTGGCCAAAGTATAGATACTATATCTATTTAAGAGGAAGGTTTATATGTATATAATAATATACAAATTTTTTACGGTATAGAAAAGGGTAAAAAGAGGCAAAAAAGGGAAAATATCTACCAAACAAATAAAATTAAAATTTTCTTCTGAAAAATGCAACTATTCCATCAGTATTTTCTTATGACGTTGTCACGTTCAACTATCGTCAGTAAACCGACTATCGCCGCAATTATCGTTGCTATAAACAATTGACATCACATTCACTTTTCACTTCACGCTCACTCAAGCAGGAGAGAAACAAATGTCGAACGCTGCCGAACACGGAGATTGTGCCTCTTTATCGCTCGTTCCGCGCTCTCGCTTGGACTTCAAGCCTTAAATGGGACGCAAGGTAACGGGACATGAGTCATGTTTTTTGGTGCGTGCAGCCGGGTCCACCGAATTATAAGACGTTGTCACGTAAAAAAATAATGAGACATTTTTGTAGACAATTGCCCAATTAACAATTTGTGTAAAAGCCAATTTTATGATAAAACTTACATTTTCGCTGAAAACCTTAAAAACCCGTTTTTGTGACCTTTGACTCGCGTAAACATTTTTCCTCGGGTCGGAAAAATAAGAAATTTTTACATTTTATTTATAATGGTATCTCGAAGAAACCTACCAATTTTCAGCCGGTTGTGAATTTTTGTAACTTGGCTCCTATTTTTGGGTCTAAATTAACGAGACTATAAATAAAATACACGTTTTATTATTGACTACATTTGTAAATGTACAGGGTGTCCGGATTTATCTTCTAATTGAAAGATATCTTGCTTATTATTAGAGATAGAGACTTGTCGTTTTCGTGAAGCGTTGCTACTACCATAAATGACATTAAAATATTTTTTATGGCCCTCCTCCTTTTGACAAAGAGAACGCATTTTTTTTACCCCTCTTGTATTTCAGTTGTCTAGTAACTTATAACAAAAGTAAAAACTCTATGTAGATTTTTGACAATAAAATTTTATGTTTTTCGAGATTAAACCAAACTTATAATTTTTCTTAAGGAATACCCTGTATATTTTTTTAATTATTATAAATAAATTTTGTCCTTTGTGTCAAAAATGAAGAGCGTCTTGAAAAAACTTTTAGTCTCATCTTTCGTTTTATCGAAAAGTAGGAAAAGTGAAAACCGCAAGTCTCTATAGCTTAGTTTATAAGCTTGCGAAATGCGATTTGCGAATTGTGAAACTTGTTCTGATTGGTCAATTTGTAACGATTTTTGAATGTTTCGTTACAAATTGACCAATCAGCACACGATTCGCAATTCGCAAGCTTATGAACTAAGCTTTAATCTAATAACTTAGATCCCAGGCAATTGCATCGAAATCCGGACACCCTGTTAAATATTCTTCTAATCTATATTTTATTGTACCCAATATCAAGCTTAAAGCTGGCTACTCACGACGCGGTACTTGCCAAGTACTTGGTAAGTAGCAAGTAGTGTATACGACGACTCGTTTAGACTTGGCAAGTTACTTGAACTTCCCGAGCTGTAGCGGAAAACAACCACAGGTCAAAGAACCCAAGTACTTAACTTGGCAATTTATTTACCGCCGCTACATTAAGCGTTACTTGGCAAGTCGAATTGAAGGGTCGCGGGGAATAACTATCAAAGTCCGATTGGCATATTTTGTCAGTATTTGTTTTTGAATATTGTTAGGCGGCACGTTGTTAAGCTGTGGTTGTATCTTTAAACATTTTTTTCGAGGACTACGAACTTTTTGGTGTAATTAGCAATAGTGGTATTATATTGGGTTCTAGCTATTTGATGGTGCCATATCCAAAAGAGCTGGCGCTAGTCAAGTGGCGCAAGAAGCAACCCCACTTTATATACAAAAAAGAAAAATACCCACCTTTACTATTGTTAAAAGATGTAACTCACCACCTTCTACGTTTGCACTTCTTTTTCCTATTTTTTAATAAAATATAACCACAACTGATTGTTACAAAAGCAGCTAAAACTGTCGTTTTACTTTTGTTCATCTTTAAAAACTACTTGTTTTTTTACTTGTCCTTTCTAAAAACTCGCAATTTTTATAAGTAGACGCGTAATCTAGATAGCTTATTTTGAACTCGACAAATACTTGCTAAGTATATTCCGAGTCAAGTTACTCGCCAAGTACCGCGTAATGAGTAGCCGGCTTTACCCGTATAACTACAGACGACGCGACGGTTCATTTTGACTCCTCAGTCATTGCGATGTATACAGCGCGTTTTCGGAAGTTCTTACCAAATGGAAAACTTTTTAATTCTTAACTTTACGAAAAAAGGTCCCACCTCATAAAAAGTCTTGCTTGATGAGAAAATACATTTTCACAAAAATAATTGTATGTTGGATGTACAGGATGGGTTAAAAAGACTTTTTACCAAATTAATATACAGGGTATTTCTTAACTACGGCACGAAACTTTAAAGAATAATTTCTTATGTCATTTTAAAAAGAAAAGTTTGTATAAACATATGCCCGGTGTTGCTTCGTTTTTAAAATACAAGGGCGTAAAACTTATTAAAAAAAATGATATTTTATAAATATCTTAAATGCCCTTAAACCGATTTGGTTGAAATTTGGTACGTTTATTTGATGTAGTAAAGCGTTGGTAAAGCTTTAACTAGATTGACTTAATTGGGTCCAGTAGTGCCTCAGTGGGCACAACAGCCAATATTATTAAGAGAAAAATGTACGCCACTGGTTTTTTATGTAGTTTGTATATTTTTTTTCTATGAAGCCACTAAAAATACAATTCTTAATGCCTAGTTTCACAATATATGGTTACCATTACTTTTGGGTTAACTATTTTGGCAACACCAATCACATTTCGGTATTTTGTTGTTTCTATGGTAACAAACCTATGGTTAGTGTTAACCAAATATTGTGAAACTGGCCGTTAGTGTCGCACAATTTTTTGTATCTGGTTTTGTATTTAAAATATTTATAAAATACCGACTTTTCAAAAAATATTAAACGCCCTGTATCCCAGAAACAAACCAACTCGGGACATATGCTTATAAAAACTTTTCTTATAGAATACATAAGAAGTTACTTTTTAAAGTTTGTTACCGTAGTTAGGAAATAACTTGTTTCTTAATCTAGAAACAAGTCATTTATAGGTCACCCTGTACATCCAACCTAAAAATATTTTTGTGAAAGTGTATTTTCTTATTTAGCAGGACTTTTTATAATGAGGTACTTTTTTCGTAAAGTTCATAAAAAAAGTTTTCCATTTGGTAAGAACTTCCAAAGTCACGCTGTATTTTTCTAACCAACCCACTATCTACTAAGCTTAGGGGCTCAGTACCTTTCATCCAGTTGTACGTGTATTTTCAAAAAATTGTTCAAATATCGGCAATTCCGGCCTTGCAATTAAATTGCGAATTTTCGACGGAATCAAAATGACCCCAGATTTGTAATTACGGCATTTATTTTGTTTATGTTAGGCATTAATTTTATTCTATATTCTTTAATACGCGCATTTAGTGTGACGTCACACAACGTTGACGTTTTTCTACCCTCAAGAACATACCTATTAGAGGCAGTCTTACCGCTTAGCTGTGCAAACAATCGCATTCTTAAAAAGCAATAAACTTTAGCTCTACATAATCATAGTGATCAGCAGGACCAAAAGCGATAGATTATACTCTTGTCATATTTCTTTCCCATGCGCTTTTTCACACTGCCATAAAGGCTGACTCTAATGGTATATTTTTAAGGCTTTGAATGGAATCCAAACAAACCCCTCTATTCCCTCGCCTGTCCATAAAACAAACAAAGGTTTCTATGAAAAATATACTTATTTTTCATTTTTGTTACATTAGTGGCACTATTTAAGATATTTTACATTAGTTAGGGCCGTATTAACTGTATGAGGCGCCCTAGGCTAGAATTCCCAGAGCGCCTATTTTCCACTAAAAAAATAAATTTTAAAAGCAAAAAAAAGGTCCTTACCTCCATAGCGCCTATTTTCAGTTAATTCTCTCCTTTTCGCGTCTATTTTATTTATTTGCAGGCAGGGGATTACTTCTAATCCCCACTCGACCCTGCCTAGCGCCTATTACTCCCCTATCTAGCGCCTATTTTTTCATGGCGGTCCAGGCTGTAGCCTAGTCAGCCTAATGGATAATACGGCACTGATATTAGTTTTATCAAAATGGATTACGAGGAACCTTTCAGCATTAATATCATCGATTGAAGTTCGTAAAAATTATACTTTTGTTGACATAGTTAGGTTAGGTGAATGAATATCACAAATAATCACGAAAATTTAGAGTCACAGTGTCACAAATAGCCGACACTAGTCACAAACAGTTTAAAACACACAAAAAACTCACATAAATCGCGTTCTTTTAACTTTTTCATGAATTCCCATAATAAAAATCTATTGTTTGGATTCCTTGCCTGCGTCGTGACGTCAAAACTAAATGCGCGTATTAAAAATGAATTTTTATCAGCAGTTTGGTCCTTCAAAAAGGGTAGTTTATGAAGAGAAAGGTTATGTGGAAACACTAATTAAATGGGCAAAGAAATTTTTTTAGCGATAGTGACGTTGACTTAGGTGGTTATATTTATTATTATTTATATATTTTGAGCAACCATGACAGAAACATACAAATGGACAAAGATGTAAAAAGAGAGCGCACAAATAAAGAAAAAGGAAAGAACGCGTTAAAAGAACGAAACGAAACCAAACAGTGGCCAGCTAGTAAGAACTACTTTACAGCAATCTATACTTTTATTAGAAAGAGGTTTGTAACTTTGTTTGTTTGTAGGGGCTAATTTTCAGAAATACTGAACCGACCATAAAAATTCTTTTACAAACAGAAAGCTACACTATTTAGGACTGCTATAGGCTATATTTATTTTATTATGAAGTTTTGTAAAAAATATAATTAACACCCAACGAAGTGGACACGGTCGGCTAGTAATGATATAAAATCTCCCATATAACATTTTTTGCCGGCGTTGTACATTTAATTTACTGGCATTGCCAACACTCTTTAATGGCAAGGCATTGGCAAAAGGTATTAAAAAGACGCGAAAGTGGGCAATTGGCCGGTATTAGGCCACGTATTGCAGATAATGTGATGGCATCCGTCATTAATAAAATATTGGCAAAAATCTGTATGTCAAAAAAACTATTAAATACATATAATATTTTTTATTAACACGTCTTTAAAAGTTTTAAACAAAATGTTTTCAGCTTCTAACAGTCTACTTTAATGTCTTGCCTTCTCGACTGGCCATCACCAATTAATCACACAACACACACTTATTAGGTAATGAATACATTTAATTATGTCTATTAAAAAACTTTTTTCTTTAAAATAGAAACTAAAAATCTAGAAAACCACGTAGAAAACAAATGCACAAAGCGTCACCTTTGGTCGAAATTAACGTAGCTAATTTTACATTTTATTTTTATTCGCTCCAAAATACATAATAAACATTTTGTTTGACTCAGTTTTTATTTGCATGATTTTTAACAATAAAATGTTATGAAAATGCCATTTTCTTTAAATTATGTAAAAAAAAAAATAATGTTGTTTAGCTGCCATTATAAATAAAACAGATCAAAAAAATTGCTTTAATGTTAGTTAAATACCAATGTTAATAATATGGTTTAAAAAGTATGAATATACGTTGAAGGTTTGCCTTCAAAAATCCAATATTTATTTGCCTGCAACAAAAACGCGTGCTTTATTTAATCAGGATTGGTATGCCGCCATTTTTGTATGCTTGCCGGCAATTCGCCTGCATGTAAAATTTATTGGCAATTAAGTGTTTATTTAGGATTGACTTTTTAATGCGTATAAGATGTTGGCATAATATTGCCACCCATTCCCAATGCTTTACCATCAATGCCGATATGAAAAATGTACATTGCCGGCAAATAGTGTTTGCTGGGCTCGAGGTTTAAATAATCTAAATTGCAAGAATGTGGATCCTTAAGAAGTCTATAATAATACAAAAATACTAAATAATTAGGAATGAGGCTGCCAGCATAAGAAATAAAGCGACGATTACAAAATATGCGTATCAACCGTTAAGTAAGAATGTTCATCGAACGTGGACTACAAATAATAATTAATAGTTTAAAAAACTAAAAAACACGCTTTTATATACTATGAACTAAAAATTAGAAAAATAATTTTTCATTAAAAAAATATTGTCATTTCATAGTAAAAAAACGTAAGTGCATTTTACTATTTTTCTGCTTTTCCATCATAGATGTTGCAAATATAATAATTATAACATTTAATATATTTATCACCCCACGCTTTTTACTATGAAATGACAATATTTTTTTAATGAAAAATTATTTTCTAATTTTTAGTTCGGTTGCATATAAAAGCGTGTTTTTTTAGTTTTTAAACTATTAATTATTTTTCATTTTTAGTTTCTGCTACTCTTGACAAAATGAAAAAAATTCCAACAGTGCAACTCACTAAAAATTTCTTCTTCATTAAGTATTAGCAAAGTTTGAAATTTTGCCAACAGATGCTATTGAGCAATGTTGGACCGTTGCCAATATATTGCAACCCACTAAAAATTTCTTCTTCATTTAATAGCAAAGTTTGAAATGTTGCCAACAGATGGCAACCTAGGTGTTGTTTTTTTATAATATAATGAATTTTTTCCTGGCGATCCAAAAAAGATAACGGGATACTGTTTGCAGATTATTGCATTGTCATGTTTCCTTAATACGTGTGCAAAGTTTCAAAGAAATCGAATAGCTGGAAGTTGGTTAAAATTAGGCTCAAAGATTCCGTTACATAGCCAGATAGTTACAACCCAAGTTAATAAAAGCGTGTTAAAAAGACCTAATGTTAAGAGAACATTTAAAAAAAAATAAAAACTGTAAAAGATGTAATTTAAATTAAGCAAAAAAAATTACTTTTGTTGTTTATGCAAAAATTCCTATTTGAATTTAATGCACAAGGGAAGTCTGTCTAGACCCATTTTAAACATAGGGTCAATTTGACCACATGTCTGTTATAGCGTTAATTAATGTTTACGTTTGTACTTACGGGTTACTAAATACATTTTAACGTTATCGTCAAAAAAAAAAAGGTACCTTTCTCAGCACGAATTAACACTATACACCCCACCCTCCTTCCTTAAATACCATCGCTAAACTAACTAACAGTTTTTTTCTGTACTACTTCCTAGCTTGTAATTACCTATCTTTAGCTGTCTTATATGAGGCGACAATTATGTTATTAATGACATAATCTGCAGGAACTAAATCACACTTGACCTTATGATGACCCCTCATGACATGCACTTGAGACCAACAGCTGTAGCTAGCAACAATCCTGCTGGGCCGTAAATAGTATCGATCCATGATCTGGTTGGTTCCTTGAATGAGGCGGAAACTGAAAATTTATGATTAGGTATAGTTAGGGATTCTTGGACCATTTTCTAAATTGTTACTAACAAGCTAATTTTTCGTGAGTAGCGTCATTTTGACGAGACGCCCAACTTTTTCTCATAACAATTTTCGTTGGTGGTTGCTTACAGGGGTAGCAGAATTAAATGTGTTGATTTAACAGATATCAAAATTTATTACAAACAGGTTTACTCTGGTAATTTTCAAGACAATTATCTAAATAAATCGAAAAAAATATTTGTCCTAAGATGGTGGATAGAAGGTACTGTAATGAATAAACTGTTTTTCGTAGTTTATTTAGGGGATAAATGAATGAAACAATTTTTATTAACGCTTTGTTGTATTGTGTAACATAAAATTTTTTTTTTTTTTAATTCTAGATAATCCTGCATTTAAGTTATAAGTTAAGTTATAAACTTAACTTTTCTTAAGCTCTTCAAATGGCCTTGCAAGGAACTAAACAGGGCTCATACAAGGCCAATATTATAAATCAGTCATTCAACTTAAAACTATAGTAGTAATAATCAAAATAAATGCTTACCATAATATAAACTTCTTTAAAAAACCCAACGAACATTCCTTGAACACCATCGTATAACTAAGAATAAACTTATAAAATTATTTAAAAATTATAGTAAGAAGTTTTATATCGATAAAAAATAAGTTGCCAATGCGTTTTAGAACAAAGGTATAATAATAATAAAAACATCTATAATGGCCTTCTTATGGGTCCGTTCTTTGTAAGGCCAAATGTTTTCTAAAAGGCCAAAGTAACCATTGACAATTAACCGAACTCTAAAAAGCAGAGGTCCGCATTAGCAAAATGCCGACGCGAGCGACTCGCTGCTTTGCATCTGTGTTCTTAATTTGATGTATATAGCTTAGTGTGATGAAAGGAATTTTCATCAGATGTCAATAACTATGACTTTTTATAGTTGGCCTTCAAAGGAGCATGGCCTTCCATGGTCCACACCCCACCTTACAAAATGTAAAGGTTTCATCACAGAAAAATATCTTATATGGTTATTTTGTATTAAGGGGTCAATACCACTATATATGGTTAACGATATCATTAGGGGCGTCCATAAATTACGTGAGATGTTTTTCCATGATTTGGACCACCCCTCTCCCATTGGTGAGATTAGGTGAGATTTTCTCTTTTTACCCCTCCCCCTATCTAATCTCACGTGAGATTTATGATGAGGAATAAAAACTCTCAATTTCTTGAACCAGAGGTGATTTTTGTTTTTCAAAAAATATAGAAGGAGCAAAAAAAAAGGTCCTCCATCCAAAAAAGCAAAAAAAGCAACAATACATACATCACATTTTTCCTGGGGGAGGCCTGTCCCAAAATTTATTTTCTACCTACACAAAAATTACATTGAGATTTTCACAGACCCCCCTTCCCCCCTCGTGAGATTTGGTAAGATTTTGCTCGGCCCCTCCCCCCTAAAATGTCTCACGTAATTTATGGACGCCCCCTTACAAATAACTACTAACCATCTGATTTTTTCTGTTGAATAAATAATATTTATATAATTTAATGCCCTTATTGTCCTATAAATTGCAGGTATCCATCCTATTTTTTTATATTTATCAAATCAACATATTTAATTTCCCAATAATTCATATTAAAATTAAAAAACAATGACAAATAATCTAACAAGAAAAAGCACATTATTATGCAAAAACTCTCTTCACGAGAATGGGGATAATTCACTAGGTCATGGTGGCTTGACCAACATGCATTAAAACCAAAAAGGAAGCATATACAAGCAATTCTTAAGTTAAAAAAGAAACGTATAATCGTACCACGCTCAATGCCTGCCGGCAACCCTTGATACAATGGGTAAATACGTTGTTCATGCGGTTTAAGATCATTGGACTAGATAAGGTGCCTCGTAATCCTTGCAACATAGGTGGACCGTACGTCAGCATGACGTCACATATATGTATTTTGCTCATTAGTTTTGAAAGCCGGCTATCCATGAGAGCGGTTCCGCTCGCGGATGATAATTCAGCGTTGTGATTGGTTAGGGCAAATTTAAAATGCATTTCCTGCCAATCACAACGCTGAAATTATCATCCGCGGCAGAGAAAACCGTTCTCATCAGACAGCTAACTGAATAGTATATATTACGTGTTTTGATTTGTAATTTATGTATTTGTGCGATTTTTGATAATTATATTTTTAATTTTATTTTATTGGACTTTGTAAAGTATTTAAGCAACAATAAAACCAAATATTCATTTCACTGGCATAAACAATTAGCTGCCAATAAAAAGGTAAACAACGAAACGTTTTTACTATACTTGATCATTACAGTATTTTTTACTTTTAGTATTGGTGAAATGATTTGCTATATAGCGACTTGCAAAAGCAACCACAAAAGGCAAAAGAAGAAGAAATCATTGGTTTTATTCCCTCAAGTAAAATTATGAATTAAAAATATTTTTCTTTTATTTGTGTTTTATTTTTGATTGTAAAATTAATAACCTATGTTTTATTATTTAAAATTTTCAATAAAGTTTTACAATTTTTAATTATTATTTTTATACAGTATGTCTAGGTAAATTTGCGTCATAAAGGGAAACTTTGTTATTATTTGTTTATGAAATAAAGTTCTTCTTTATAAAGTTCTGTATGGACCAAAACCTTAAATGCAACAATCAGATGTTGTCTACGTTATCTACGAGGTTTATGATTTTTTTATGATTGCATGGCTCAATAGTAAAATTATATGCATTGTTTTTATCCTAACCTATTTATTACCTAATGTAGAATGTAATTAAACACAAATTTATTTAATAGTAAATTATTTAACAGGGTAATGGCGTACGTTGGCGTCAAGGAACTAGCGACTGCGATACATATGTGACGTGATAGACTGCTACGCACTGATTGGCTAGGATTTCGAGGCAACCTTTAGTCTAATGATCTTGCATGCGGTTGCCTTCATCGCACTGCATCATAATTATTGTTTTTCACGTTCGGGGCCATGTGTCTTGGCGAAGGCACAAGTTCTTATTATAAAATAAAATACGCACATTGAATAAACTTGTTTTGTTTTAAAATTTAGTTACTTTAAGTTAATAACCGTGTAATATGTAAATTCTATACAATGTAAAGTAAGTGGTGCTTTAAAACATTGAAAAACGATGACAAATAAAAAAGGACGTCCAGAAACTAACCCTGGTACTAAAACCACAGAACAAAAAAGGTTTAGTTCTGCTTAGGTTAGGACCCAACCAGACCAGCAAAGACAAATAAAAGAAGAAAACAGCTACCTTAAGTTTAAGAAGTTGCAATTTAATAGTATAAGAATAAAAAAGTGTTGTAACCCTTGTTCTAATATATCTATAAGCTAAATTTCTCCGGCAATAATGTTGATCCGCTTATTCCATTTAATAATATGACTGAAAAGGTATCTTATGACTTCAAAAAATGGCCGCCAATATGGCGGCTAGGTCGTAACCCTTCTATAATAAATTATCTCTGCTCTTACCTATTGATGGACGCTGTATACATGTTGGAATTCCAATTGCTTCTTTTCTTACAAAATCCTCGGCGATCTGTTTGGTAAAAGTGTAAGTGTTAGGGCAGCTTCCCAGGAGACTAAAATTTTATGCATGTTTAAAAAAGTGTATTTTTTCTATGTCACCTATATTATCAACTTAGGTATTTAAAGATGTTTAATTAAAATTTAAAGTGTATATACAGCTTAAAACTGGGAGTTTTCCTAGTTAACCAAAAAAAAAAAATATTTCGAGCATCCTTTATATAGTGTATTCATTTTACCTTGTTCCGTTCCCTGAACTGTCACTAGTGCAAAATGGTTCTACAACATGAAAAAATGTAAAAAAATTATAAAAGGGACACCTTTGGTGTCGTTCCGGGCGGTTCTGGAGCAGAGGACCGTATTAACTGTTTGTGGCTACAATTCCCGGGGCGCCTATTTTCCACCAAAAAAAAAAGGGCCTCTCCTCTCCGTAGCGCCTATTTTTACCCTTTCACCCCTTATTTTACCACCCGAAAATAAAATTTGATGACAAAAAGAAGGTCATTCCCTCCTTTTCACGCCTATTTCCCTATTTCATTCCTTCACCTAAAATACCCACTCAACCTATTTTTTAAAACCTTCCTTGTGTAGCGCCTAATACTCCCCTGTCTGGCAACTATTTTTCATAGCGCCCTAGGCTGAAGCTTAGTCAGCCTAATGGATAATACGGCCCTGCTGGAGCATAAAAGAAATACAGCAATACATTTGTTTAAACCCCTAAGTCACGTTGCGCGAGAAAAATGCCAATCTGCTATGTATTCTCGTAGAATTTCTCTTTGCTCTTGGCGCGTGGTAAATTTAATTTATGTTACTTAAGTACCAGGGCCGCCGAAAGCCGTGTGGGCCCCTGGTACAGGAAAAAGTTAGGGGCCCCTTTATTCTGAAGTAAAAGAGAGAAAGTAACAAATTAAATCTTACTAAAAAGAAAACTACTTCATCTTCTATTATTTCTTACGTTGGTTGGTTGGTTATTTCTTCTTGGCTCTGGTCCTTTTCGGTCCAATTTGCCAGCACATTAATTCCTTACGTTCTTTATCCCCCGCGGGGCCCCATTTTAGTTCGAGCCCGGTAATTAGTACCGCCTTCAACGTCCTCTCGTCGGACCTGTTAGAATATATTTCTTTAGTCGCCAGGCAGTTTTGACAATACCAATCCCTTAGCAGACATACATTTTGTGGCAGGGGCGGTCATAGGGGGGGCATGGGGGCCATGGTCCCCCTTTAATGCCACATTCTTTGTATTTCATACCTATGTAATGGCAAATATGGGCATTTTGGGCATTTAATGATGATATGGCCCCTCTCAGGGCTGGTCCGAGGAATGAGGGTGATCATGGAATTGTGAAAAGTGAGATGTAAGGACCATCTTTTTTTTGCTTTTCAAATACGTTGGAGTTTTTTGTAATTTTATAAATGAAAGAAAACCTTTTTTTTTTCTTTGCTCTTCAAAAAATTTGAATATTTTGTACCTCACACACTTTTTCGCGGCCTATGCCCCCCTCAGAAAGTCGATATTACCGCCCCTGTTTTGGGGTGACCTAATGGTCCGAGAAAGTCCAATATTTTATGTTATTTAACAAGATATGACAAAAGTTTTAAATAAGACTTGTACAGTTTTTAAATAGGTATCTCTTAAAAATATTTCGACGTATACGGAGTGTCTGAAATATTTTCTTTTGGTGTTGGGTTAGTTAAAAAAATGCTTTTTGGACACTCCGTATACATCAAAATATTTTTAGGACATGTGAATGTGGAAATCCTACAATTTTTATATAACACTTTTTGTCATATCTTGGTAACTAACAGAAATATTTGACTTTCTCGGATAAAATTCAGCTTTTACACAATGACCAAAGTTAAGTTTCAATTCATTAACCTTTGGTACCTGGTACCTGCCAAAGCCACTATGACTTAAACTTCATAGTCCACCATTCCTTCTACCTATACCGGTATGGAAACTAAACCGCCGTCCTTAGCAAGTTCGTAGGTTTATCCCCTCCACCAATTTACTATGTACTCTTTGGCAATTCACCGCTGCAACGAGCGCGCCAATTTGAGCAGATCGAGATCAGGGGCTGTCGGTTCACCGCTTTCATCTTTCGTCGGACCCTGCCTTAAATATTTACTATGCTTTTAACTTCCTATGGTCGGCGAGTTGGTTTCAACACCTGTATTGGGAGCATGCATTGACTACTAAAAACTTTCAGCTTTACAAAATAACGAAGTCTGCCGCTCATGGGCTTTTACTCTATAACTGCAACAACAGCAAGCAAAATATGACTAAGAAATATCTTAGTGTCTAAAAATGGTTCAAGAAGTTTTCAAATTGCACTTACCAAAATCATTATTCAAGCACTTTCGAATTTATTCAAGCACTAAAAATGCATTTTTTGCATTTGTCGACTAGGCGCGGCTCGTTCATAAGGTCGTTCGGTCAAAGACCCTCCTAATTTGTAATAAAACCAAAAAATAATAGCAAGCAGTTAATTCCAACATTCTAACAAACAAAACATTCAAATCTATTACTAGGCAAAAACTCCCTAATAAGCAATTTAAACAACGAAAAACTTCACACGGTCAGTGCATTTTATGACCGGCTTTTTGAATAAAAATGCAAGATGCCTCAAGCCAAAAAGAAGAAGAACAAATACGCAACGTAAAAGTAAAAGGGTCATCGCCTTGCTACAACTATACAAACCAATTTGCATTCGGCGCATTTCATCAGGTAACCCAAAATACTCAGTAAATGAAATCTTTAATGCCTTTGCAGTTTTCTCCTTTACCGGTTAATTTAAAGAGATGTTGGTTGGCCATGTTGTAAATTATTGTATGCTGTCTCTCTCCGTCGCGTCGCAGGCAGAGGGCAACTATGAATATTAGCTAGTAGCACTGGGTAAAAAAAGCTTGCAAAATAAGTGAATTAGAAAGAGACGAAGTTATTGTCCGATTGGAAAATACACGCAGAGGTATTTACCTAAATTTTTCTAAGGTTATGTGCTGTTTTTCATTATGGGCTGTATTCTGTTGGTCGTTGGTGTTGAATTGTATCTTTCGTTTTGTTGTTTTATTGCATATTGCCCGCGCTTTTTTATTAACAATGGGTTCAACAATGCAAATGGTTCTTTAATATTTAAAAAGCGATTAGATATAAAAGAAACGGGACGTTCAAAACCAGCCCTGAAACTAAAACAGACCACCAAAGATGGACGAAAGAAAGTCAACAGGTTCTTTAAACCTAATATGTACAAGAATTCGGATTGGATTTGCGGGTCCAATATAAAAAATGTTTTTTAGTTTTCCATGTATTTTGTTTAGTACAGTACAGTACTATTAATAATGCTTTATGGACTCGAACTGGCGTAACTAACCTAAAAAATTTAAAAGAAAAAGTGACAAGACATGGCAGGTATGTTACCCATATGAACATTTCTCCTAAAACAGAACGATAAAAGAATCAATTTGATTTATAAACACATACAGGCTGGTTAAGCAAATAGGTATTGGGATATCGGCCAGTAAAGCAACAACAAAGGATTTATGTGACTAATCGAATCAGAAATGTTTACATGTGGGTGTTCAAGTTAGACTGTTTCTTTTTCTCACATTGCCCATGTGTTAAGTTATTTAGCGGAACCGGTATGTAAGATGTAAGTAAGCAATCCCTGTATATAGATAAAATAATACATTTTAAAATTATACCATTAAAACTGTTAACATTTGCTAAAGAAAAAAATATAAATTTAGTATTTTTAGTTTTTGCAGTGGTTATTTGTATAGGTACACTTTTGTTCGGCAGAAGTAAAAACCTTGCATTATTAAAGCCCATCCATGAAAGTAATATATTATTTTACAAGATAAAAAAGTTACACGTTGTATAGCGAGGAATTATTAGTTACTCAAAAATTTGACCTACCTGAAAAAAAACTCACCAGCCGCACCTGCAGTCGACACATTTTAGATAACGAGGTAGTGACATTACGAACGTTACTTTTAAAAAATTACTACCTAAAAATGTCTCCCTGGATGAGGATCGAACCCGGGCCCTCTGGCTTACAAATAAAAGACTCTGTTCACTGAGCTACAGTAGGGAAAACAAAAAAATACTCACTCTGGAGTTAACTTATCAACAATGTCTTCAGGAAATAAGTCAGTTATTTCCAAAACCCTTCGAGGTTCCACCACTGGTGGATAAAATATTTCTTTTATTGTTTTGTGAAAACAATTTGAGTAGGCTAGTGCTCATATGGGCTAAAACGTCAAGATTTTTACACTCTTTGGCCAATTTTATTACTTCTCGTGTCCCGTTTATATTAATTTTTACGGCTTTCTTGAGATGTTCGTCAAAACGGACAGTAGCGGCAACATGGTATATTATGTTTACCTGAAACATGTTTTTTAAAATTTCCACATATATACAATACAGGGTGTTACAAAATGTTGTTAAGAAAATTTGAGGGCAGGTTCTACATTAGAAAACATGAAAAAAGTTCATAGTCCCAAGAGAAGATATTTTGTCAGTAGCCAGACAGTTTTAACTGTTCTAATCCCTTGGCAGACAAACATTTTGGAGTGACCCAATGGTCTGAGAAAGTAAAATATTTCTGTTATTTAACAAGATATGACAAAAAATCTTAAATAAGAGTTGCAGGGTTTCCAAATAGGCAATTCCTTGAAATATTTGGATATATATAGAGCGTTTCAAAAAAGTTATTGCTGTGAGGTTAGTTTTTTAAAAGTTGTTTTTGGGACACTCTGTATACATCAAAATATTTTAAGACATGCCTCTTTGAAAAGCCTTTAACTCCTATTTAAGACTTTTGTCATATTTTGTTAAATAACAGAAATATTGGACTCTCTTGGATCATTGGGCCACTAAAATGTTTGTGTGCCAAGGAGGTGGACCTCTAAATACTGTCTGGCCACTAAGAAAATATATATAATTGTACTTAACCCATATAACATTTTTTGCCGGCGTTGTACATTTAATTTACTGGCATTGCCAACACTCTTTAATGGCAAGGCATTGGCAAAAAGGTATCAAAAGACGCGAAAGTGGGCAATTGGCCGTTATTAGGCCACGTGTTACAGATAAGGTGATGGCATCCGTCATTAATAAGTTATTGGCAAAAAAATGCGTTTAAGATGATGGCATCCATCATTAATAAGTTATTGGCAAAAGATAACAAAAAGACACGAAAGTGGGCAAATGCAGATACTCCCAAGCAGCAAGCTGACGTCTTATTGACGAAAATTGTCGCATATACTTTTTTTAAAAGCTAAAATGATGCGATATTTTATTTGAAAATTAAAATAGGAAAAAACTCCTTACTGCATGCAATTTCCTTGCAGTGCAAAGTACCATCTCTCGGAACACTGTCCAACTTGGAGATGCAGATTTTTACACTAGCCGAAGATATTTCTTTCAAAGCTAAGTGAGATCACCTACCGCAGACCGTTCTCGAATTATTTTTGTCTAATGGGTACGGTTTAGACGATAAAAAGCGAAGATATTGCAGAAACGTAGTAGTTTATTGTCCATTACGCCATCTATAGGTATGTCAAAAAAACTATTAAATAAATATAATATTTTTATTAACACGTCTTTAAAACTTTTAATAAAGTTTTAAACAAAATTTTACAGCTCCTAACAGTCTACTTGAATACCTTGCCTTCTCGACTAGCCATCACCAATTAATCACACAACACACACTTATTGGGTGATGAATACATTTAATTATGTCTATTAAAAACTCTTTTCTTTAAAAAGAAACTAAAAAGCTGGAAAACCACGAAGAAAACAAATGCACAAAGCGGTCACGTTCGGTCCGAAATTAACGTAGCTAATTTTACCATCATTTTATTTTTATTCGCTCCAAAATACATAATAAACCTTTTGTTTGACCTAATTTTTATTTGCATGATTTTTAACTATAAAATGTTATGAAAAGGCCATTTCCTTTAAAATATGTAAAAAAACATAAAATAATGTTGTTTAGCTGCCATTATAAATAAAACAGATCAAAAAAATTGCTTTAATGTTAGTTAAATACCAATGTTAATAATATGGTTTAAAAGTATGAATATGCGTTGAAGGTTTGCCTTCAAAAATCCAATATTTATTTGCCTGCAACAAAAACGCGTGCTTTATTTAATCAGGATTGGTATGCCGCCATTTTTCTATGCTTGCCGGCAATTCGCCTGCATGTAAAATTTATTGGCAATTAAGTGTTTATTTAGGGTTGACACTTTTTAATGCGTATAAGATGTTGGCATAATATTGCCACCAATTGCCAATGCTTTACCATCAATGCCAATATGAAAAATGTACATTGCCGGCAAATAGTGTTTGCTGGGAAGTAACATATATGAAATTCAGCTTTTACAAAATGACAAAAGTTAAGTTTGAATTCACTAACCTCTGATACCTGAAACCTGGCAAAGCCACTATGATTCAAACTTCCTAGTCTACCTATGTAGGAAGCTTGCAATGACAAACTTTCAGCTTTTACAAAATAACGAAAGTCTGCTGCGCACAGGCTCTTACCCTAATAACACACAATGTTTAGAAAACGTACGTTTTGGGTACACTATAGGTCCGACCGTTCAAGACTAAAAAAGCGTTTACAAAACGTTTTTATAAACGTATAAAAACGTTTCTTTAGAACCTACATGAAACGTTTATATTGATCGTATTCTGAACTTAAATAAATAATGAAATGAAATGAATTAAAAAGTCTCAAAGAATTATTTTTACTCAACAAACCTTCAACGCATATTCATACTTTTTAAACCATATTATTAATATTGGTAGTTAACTAACATTAAGCGGGCTTTACACGGGTCAAGTTGCAGAAGCAAGTTACTAAATCTAGTAACTAAATTTAGGTACATGCAGCATGTAAACCCACTGAATTTAGTACTTACATAAGTAGATAAATGGAAATACATATTTTTTTATTTACTTGGTTTATTAACTTGCTTAAGCTACTTGACATGTGTAATGCCGGAATTAGAGCAATTTTTTTGATCTGTTTTATTTATAATGGCAGCTAAACAACATTAATTTATGTTGTTGTTGATTTTTGTTTTAACCGACAGAAAACTATAGGTTAACTTAACCACTACTTAGATGTTCTGTTGATTATCTAAGCGTTATGTCTTGACTATGGTGACCTAGAGGAAGGTGTGTAATCGACATGCTTTAAAAACGGGCTTGTTTTTTTGTTTAAATTTAATTTCTAAATATGACACTAGAGGGTACTGATGTTGATCATAAGATTTCTAGGGTTGCTGTATACATTTTATATGTACAAAAATTAGTACAAATGTAAAGTGAAAAATAATTATTATTTTAAAACATTTTATTGTTACAAATCATGCAAATAAAAATTAGGTCAAACAAAATGTTTATTATGTATTTTTGAGAGAATAAAAATAAAATGATGGTAAAATTAGCTAGGTTAATTTCGACCGAAGGTGACAAATTCAAATTTCCTGCTTAGCCGAAATACAAGATTTGACGATTTTGACAGATGAAAATTGCTTTTGTTTGATTGTTTGTTTTGTGCAATAGTTTTCTACGTGGTTTTCTAGCTTTTAGTTTCTTTTTAAAGAAAGGGGTTTTTAATAGACATAATTGGGTGTATTCATTACCTAATTAGTGTGTGTTGTGTGATTAAGTGGTGATGGCTAGTCGAGAAGGCGAGTTATTCAAGTAGACTGTTAGGAGCTGTAAACATTTGTGTAAACCCTTTTAAGTTTGAAGTTACTTAAAAGATAATATGAACTTAGGGAGTTGCCTTATCAAAAGTTTTAAAGACGTGTTAATAAAAATATATTGTATATATTTAATAGTTTTTTTTGACATTTAACTCCTTTAAAATATTTCCCCCTATGTTTTGGATCTGAAAATTGAGTGTAAGTGTCCCTTGAATACTTACTATTTTAAAGTGTTTTCTTTTGATTTACTATCTTTTCTTTAATTTTATTACATAGGTACCTTAAATTTTTATGGTTTATTGTTACTGTATAAAAATTTATATTATGTAATGTAATACTGTAAAGTTCTCCTGCCTTTTTTTCTCATTTTTTTCGATTACAAAATTCTAAATATGTTTTAACTTTTGGGACATGTAACTTATAAAACTTGCAATACTTATTTAATGATAAATCCCATTATCCTAAACGGATTTTTCATCATAACTTATTAATGATGGATGCCATTACAGTATTTGCAACACGTGGCCCAATAACGGCCAATTGCCCACTTTCGTGTCTTTCTGTTATCTTTTTGCCAATAACTTATTAATAATGAATGCCATCATCCTAAACGCATTTATGGCATAACTTATTAATGATGGATGCCATCATCCTAAACGCATTTTTCTATCATAACTTATTAATGACGGATGCCATCACACAATAACGGCCAATTGCCCACTTTTTGCCAATGCCTTGCCATTAAAGAGTGTTGGCAATGCCAGTAAATTAAATGTACATGGCCGGCAAAAATGTTATTTGGGATGTTTATATGAACTTTTTCATATTTTAACTGGTAAAAGCCCTTAAATTTTCTTAACAACATCCTGTAACACCCTTATCATATTTATATGTTACCTTTTCTGTCAATATTTTTCTAGATTCTTCCGAGAGACCTAACCCATCTTGTTCGAAGTCACCACTGATACCATAAATTTTGTCTCTAAAGTTTGGGTAAATATATGATAACTTTATAAAAACCTAGAAATTAAAAAAATTATGCGTCTAATATAGGACGAAAAAAACGCTTTCTTCCATTATGTGTTTCATAATACGTTTCTAAATTTTTTATTTACATAGCTCAGATGCAAATAAAAGGTATAAAAAAATTGTTTTATGTATACAGGGTATCTAGAAACCCTACCGACCATCTTTAAGAGATGATTCTTTTAAAAAGTAAGAAAAACAACTTTATATGAATACAGGGTGTCCGGAAAGATGAGGCCATAAATGATAGGGGTAATAAAGTGAGCCACAATAATGTTAGTATTTCATATAAAAAAGTTTTAACAACCTTCAAAGTAACAATAAAAAAAAACTTTTTTAATTAAATATAAGGGGTGATTCATCACTATTTTTAATAATTTTACCATATTTTTTTCAATTAATTTTTTTACATATACAAAATGCTGATATGTTTTTTATGTTTAAGTACAATTTTATGAAAAACGGTCAGAGCAAAATGTCAAATGGGTTACCTGTGTCAAAAATGCATACATAAAAACCGTTTCATCCCGTATAATCCCGACTTACTGAACAGCCGTTCACCCATGGAAAAAAGCAATATTATAAGGTTATTCAGTTGCTCAAATATCACTGGTACTGTGGCGACAGATTCAAAGTTATAATTAAAATATGTTTTTTTAAATCTAAATTTGAAGGTATAATAATATTTTCCTAACGAAGCGAGATGGAACTTTTTTAATATTATATAAAGTACTAACATTATTTTGGCTCACTCTATTACCCCTATCATTTATGACCTCACCTTTTCAGACACCCTGTATCTGTCCTGTTTAATATTTATGTTAAATCCGTCACGGACGACACTGGTGAAAATGTAATTTTTACGCATCAAAAAAAATGTCCTTTGATGCATAGGAAATGCCCCCTAGATTAAAAAAAATCCTTTAATGTAAAGTTATTAAAAAACTGTTTTTGTTATCAAATTGTGGTACCAAAAGTTTTTTAGTCCTATCAAAAGCAATTATAGTTTCACCAAAGAATACCAATCCATAGAACCCCACAAGTGAGGTTTCAGCGTACCCTAAAAATTTTTAGTACCTGCCCTGACCAACAGATGGCGAAAGCAGTACGGTGTCGCTTTGCTAATAGGATTACCATCAGAAATTGATAGCAGTCGCTGACGAGCAGTCCCGATCAGTTAGAGTGAGGATATACGCAAAATTTATTAAAAATAAAATCCCCGATAAATGGACCCAGTATCCATAAGATTATTAAATTTATGATTTCAGAATAGGATATATCGATGCGTTTTTACAAAACATCGTAAGCGACATTCGCCAATTTTACGGGAAACGTTTTTTCTTCCCATCGCGTTATTTTTAAAGAAAAACCGAGATCTGAATGTTTTTATTTTAGATTTCTTCTTAATTTGAATTACAAAACAAACATATTTAACATTTAATGTCAAAATTTTCAGAATCTCCTAAAAAAAAGCTAAAAATTTTAAAATTCTAAACCTAAATAATAGTTAATTTTTACATTTTTATTTTTATTCAATTTATCTTGACAACGGTGGCAGACTTGCCACCAAAACGTCGATTTTTAGTTCTCTATTTACTTGCTTTATTTTTTTGGTTTTTGGTACTTTTAATTTATTTTTTGGCGTGTACCCAAATAACTACCATTAATTAAATGAACCGCCGAACCAATATAGAACATATCTTCATCTGAAATAAAGGCGTGCACTAATGTATGTACAAAAAAATTACCAACTTTGTTTTCAAAATAACTCAATGAAAAAAAAAACGTTTCCCGTAAAACTGACGAATGTCGCTTACGATGTTTTGTCAAAAACCCATCGATATATCCTATTCTGAAATCATAAATTTAATAATCTTATGGATACTACCATTTATCAGGGATTTTATTTTTATTAAATTTTGCGTATATTCTCACTCTAACTGATCGGGCCGACTGCTCGTCAGCGACTGCTATCAATTTCTGATGGTAATCGTATTAGCAAAGCGACATCGTACTACTTTCGCCATCTGTTGGTCAGGGTAGGTACTAAAAATTTTTAGGGTACGCTGAAATCTTACTTGTGGGGTTCTATGGATTGGTATTCTTTGGTTTCACTATAATTGTCTTTGGTTTTATTGAAGATTCGCCCCTTAAAGATTTTTGGTGGGTTACTAGATACCCATGTAGTATAATATATTTACCCAGCCATTCAAATATTCTTTTATTCTCTCTTCAGGGCTCTTTCCTTTTTTGCTTCTTACAATTACGTAAATTCTTTCTATGTCTTTGCAACATCTAAGTAATTTTTCAACTAATAATTTACCTAAAAATATAATGACATAAATAAAATAATTAAAAATCAAGTCCTTGTTGACACAGTATACTAGGTGAATCTTCCATTTTTTATTAGTTTTGTTGTTTAATTAACGAATGATTTGATATTATTATTTTTGTATTGGACTGAAAAAAAATATAAAACATTGTAATGAGGGAATCTTGCTATTAAAATTAAGAGCTCATCATTGTCGAGAATTTTTTGGAGGTGCCTAGAAACCAATTTTTCAGTGTCAAAAAGTCAAAAATAAAAATAGTCGATGTTTTTGACCCACTCTAGTGTCCAATAATTTTATTATTCTTAGTGATCCACAGAAAAACCACAGATTCTTTATGAAAAACAGGGTGTCTCTAAAATGTCTGTACAAATTGCTACAATAGACTTCTTGGGCTCAAAATAGAACGATATAACTCAATTTATCTTAGTCGAAAAGTTGATCGTTTGCGAGATACAGGGTGTCAAAGTTTTTATTAAATTTTTGTTATTATTAAATATTTAATCATACTGTTTAGTTTTTTTTAGGTAAAGAATCAAAAAAAGCTACTCATATTTTTGGCGCTAAATGTGGAAGGATCCACTTGAAGTCCTTTGCTTTTGTTCAAAATGTCATTACTTTTTTTTTTGCCTATGTATATGATAAATTAAGTTGATAATTTTTATTCTTCCATATTATTTGCACAAAAAAACATATACTTGATAAAAATCGCTACGAGAAACCGATCCTGAGATATTTTAGATTAAACGCTTTATTTCACATAAAAAAACCCTTCGCTATTTCTTTACGTTCTATTTAGACCATCCAGGTTTTTGTAAAGGCCTGTACAAATAGTTACTATAATTTTCTTACGCGTATATATCAGATTCGACCCATACCTACATTTAAAAGTTGTTAATTTGGCTTATCATGTATTATCAAAGAATACCAATCCATAGAACCCCACAAGTGAGATTTCAGCGTACCCTAAAAATGTTTAGTACCTACCCTGACCAACAGATGGCGAAAGTAGTACGATGTCGCTTTGCTAATAGGATTACCATCAGAAATTGATAGCAGTCGCTGACGAGCAGTCGGCCCGATCAGTTAGAGTGAGGATATACGCAAAATTTAATAAAAATAAAATCCCCGATAAATGGATCCAGTATCCATAAGATTATTAAATTTATGATTTCAGAATAGGATATATCGATGCGTTTTTACAAAACATCGTAAGCGACATTCGCCAATTTTACGGGAAACGTTTTTTCTTCCCATCGCGTTATTTTTAAAGAAAAACCGAGATCTGAATGTTTTTATTTTAGATTTCTTCTTAATTTGAATTACAAAACAAACATATTTAACATTTAATGTCAAAATTTTCAGAATCTCCTGAAAAAATGCTAAAAATTTTAAAATTCTAAACCTAAATAATAGTTAATTTTTACATTTTTATTTTTATTCAATTTATCTTGACAACGGTGGCAGACTTGCCACCAAAACGTCGATTTTTAGTTCTCTATTTACTTGCTTTATTTTTTTGGTTTTTTGGTACTTTTAATTTATTTTTTGGCGTGTACCCAAATAACTACCATTAATTAAATGAACCGCCGAACCAATATAGAATATATCTTCATCTGAAATAAAGGCGTGCACTAATGTATGTGACAAAAAAATTACCAACTTTGTTTTCAAAATAACTCAATGAAAAAAAACGTTTCCCGTAAAACTGACGAATGTCGCTTACGATGTTTTGTCAAAAACCCATCGATATATCCTATTCTGAAATCATAAATTTAATAATCTTATGGATACTACCATTTATCGGGGATTTTTATTTTTATTAAATTTTGCGTATATCCTCACTCTAACTGATCGGGCCGACTGCTCGTCAGCGACTGCTATCAATTTCTGATGGTAATCGTATTAGCAAAGCGACATTGTACTACTTTCGCCATCTGTTGGTCAGGGTAGGTACTAAAATTTTTAGGGTACGCTGAAATCTCACTTGTGGGGTTCTATGGATTGGTATTCTCGGTATTATAAACCCATGAAGTCAATTTTAAAAGGGACCAAGTATATTAGCTCAATTCCGTTATAGGAGATTTCAAAATATTTATTGTCTTACCCAAAAAGCCTGTGCCTCCCGTTACTAAAACGGATTTTCCTCTTAAAAATTGGACTACATCACTTCCACTTTCATCCACTTTAATATCATCCATGTTGTCTCTAAGATGCAAATGTATTGAGTAATCAAGGTCATCCCTATTATAATGACCATTTTTAATTTTTCAATTTTGGTGGTAATTTTTTCGATTCACTGTTGGTAATCAGATTCGTCCTGCATTGTAGGTTGGTTTTTCTCAAGCTTGTAATAAATAAATTATTATTGGATATGGTGATAAGTAAGTTGGTATATTTAAGCCATTCTTATCGCTAATGGCATATTTTCCCTAAAAATGCACAGGGTGTTGCTAACAGATGCGTTTCATCGAGAAAGTACGGCACTTGAGTTTTTTTATCTTTTGACAAACCACGAAGGCTAAAAGCCTAAATAGCTAACGTACCGTGGGTGTCTTAAGCGAGGTAAGAGGGAGTTTGTTGACACGAGACATTAAATACTTGAAGATTTGTGGGGGAAGGAAAGACCTCCGCGGGCAGCAGGTTCCACATTCTAGAAACTCTAGGGATAAAAGAACGAACAAAGTGGGAAGCTCTGGGGCCTGTCCAGTTGGACCGTATAGGGATGCATACGCGCGGCACCACGAGTTTCTCTGTTGGGAACCGCGAGTGGAGGAACTATATTTGGACAATTCTTCAGAGCAGAAGCCATGGAAGTACCTATAAAAAAGCGATAAATCCCCACAGCCCGACGATGGGCAAGAGAGGGAAGCCTTTCTGTAAGTGAGGGATCATTAATGAGACGAATAGCTCTTCTTTGAATGGAATCAAGAATGCTTAGGGTTGTGGGGGACGCCATGCCCCAGATATGAGAACAATATTCCAAGGGAGGTCGGATTTGGGACACATATAAAGTGTATAAATTAGAAGGGAAAAATACTTTTTGGCTCGAAAGAGAAATCCAAGCTTTTTGAAGCTGCCGTGGCTATGGATACAATGTGTTTATGCCAGTTAAGGTTACTTTCAAATGTGACGCCCACAAGATTGAAGGTGTCTTTGCTCTGTAAAAACTTGGCCGCTCATAAGTAGAGGATGAGTATTTGATGACTCTTTTCGCGACAAGGAACATGATTGTGTGTTGGATGCATTAAAATGGACGAGATTTTGGCGCCCCAATCCAATATTAAATTAAGATCCTGCGAAAGAGATATCTGCATCGCTCTGCGTTCGTTGTCCAAATCAGGTTTAGTGATGGGTTTAGGAACCTGAAAACTGGAGTGAAGGGTACTGTCATCGGCGAAGCTATGAATGGAATTAGTTGTGGACGAGAGAAGGTCGTTGATGTGAAGAAGAAACAATGTTGGTACCAGAACTGAGCCCTGAGGCACTCCAGCATTTACTTGGTGAAAGCTTGAAGAATGGCCGTCCACAATAACTGATATACGTCGATCAGATAGATAACTAGAAAGCCAAGTTCAGAGTTAAGTTGAAAGACCTTAGGAGGGAGGTTTATTAAGAAGTGCAGCATGCCAGACCTGGTCAAAAGCTTTAGATATATCAAGAGCAACGATCTGGGACTCACCTAGAAACCCAAGAGACTTATTCCACCAGTGTGATACGAAGAAAAGAAGATCTGCTGTAGATCTTTTGTGGCAGAAATCCATACTGCCTGTCATGCAAAATTTTGTGTTTTCTAAATACATAATAAAAATTTTGGAATGAATGAATTTTTCCATTACTTTACAAAGAACTGAGAGAATTGAAATTGGTCTATAGTTAGATGGAAGAGAAAGATACCTGTGTCGTAAGAAATTCGAAAGAGCCAAGTTAGGATTGGTGCAAGTTCTGGAGCACATTTTTTAAAAACGACTGCTGGTATGCCGTCCAGCCCAGACGATTTCTTGGTTTTAAGAGAGAGAGGATACGCTTAATGTGTTTTACTTTAAAAATAATATCGGGCATTTTATAAGAAACTGGGGTAATAGCTGGAATTGGATGATTTACGGGAGGGCCAAGGGTTGAATTGGCAGCAAATTGTTTAGCAAATAGCTCCGCCTTTCTTTTAGCGGTAGAAATAATTTCATCTTCCAAAGTTAGTGTTGGAAAAGAACTGGTACAAAAATTCCTTCTTATGTTTTTTGCAAAGGATCAGAAAGATTTGCTACCATTTGAGCAAGAAAGAACTTTGTTTTTAATACGATTGTCGAAGGAGTCTTTGGCTTCAGAAATTGTTTAATTGTAGTAGTTTCTTGCTTCAATGCTGGCCTGTCGGTTTTCTGGACTAGAATCCTGTAGAAACTTCTTGTGAGCCTGAACTTTTAAAATTCTAGCTTTATCACAAGATTTGGAAAACCAGGGTTTGTTATTGGATTGTTTGTGGTTCTTGATGGTGTGTCGAATATAGATTTCAATGCCCAATTGAATTGATTCAGTTAGTTAATTGCAAATTTTAGAAGGATCACGAGAAGAAAAGCAGATGTAATCCCAAGGGTAAGTAGCGAAGAAGTCTCCCAGGCTATCCCAGTCGGCTGAGTTGTAGTGCCATACGGTGCGTGGTGGCATGCATTCATTTACCTCGGGATGTGCAGGGTAAGATATAGTAACTAAGCCGTGATCTGAGTGACCCAGGGGAGCTATGACAGATGTTTGATAGAGTTCGGGGTTGGTAAGAAAGAGATCTAGGGGTTTGAACTATGATTTGGGGAAAGTAGGTGGGTTTCATAATAGGGTTGGTAAGAGAGTTACTGACTGCAAAGATTTCGGCTGCTCTGCCTTGGGAGCCCAGCCAATCCTTATTATGGAAATTGAAGTCGCTAAGCACGATTACTTCAGCCGATGGAAACAGAAATTATGCTATCGATCTTTGATGAAAGAAAGTCAAAGAATTCGACATAGGAATTATTAGATGGATCCGGTACAAACAGCAGATAAATTTAGTTGAAGACCTAAGGGAAAGTTTGAGTCAAAGGATATCAGGCCTACCCGATTCAAGATTGGAAACTCGAGCACAAGCCAGATCGTTGCGGACGTAAGCACATACTCCACCATGTGGGCGAAAAGACGAAATAAGTTCGTAGCCTGGGAAGAGAAGGTGGCTGGTTGAAGATTTAAAACTTATTTAAGTTTCCGTTAGAAACAGTATGTGGGGCTTAGATGACTAAAGGTGATGGTGAACGAAGTTTATATTGGTGTTAAGCCCACATATATTTGCAAATGAAATGAATATCGATAAAGGCCTCCCGGATGCACCCCTTGCCCAGAGATCCGAATGGAGGGGTATTTTACCTCCGGAACATTTTACTTCCGGATGTGCCGCCATCATTTGTATATGATTTGGGGGTAAAAAGGAAAAAACAAAGAAAAAGAAGGAAGAAGGAAAACTGACTCACACACCCAGAACCCGAAACGTCTGTTTACGGGTCCTTTAAAAGTGAGTGGGGTGGTACCTTCTCAGGCAAGGAAAGCTAAACCCTAACCAATGGAGCATTAAAATATGGGTAAGTTTGTACAAGGATGCCTATTCAAAAAATCAATAGTTTTCGAAATCTTACCCATTTAATATTTTAACAATCAAGTGCTGGTAGATACGGAGTAGTTGGCCATAAGGCCACACGTAAGGATGAGCTGTATGATCCGGATTTCTGGCCGCATCTGGTTAGCATTAAACGTTTCATTTTTTCTAAACACAAAGATTTCTTAGACAATAATAGAGATTTTTTATAGATGGGGTCAAGCAGGTTCACAACAGTGTAGTAATTTAAACAAATCTGATATTCTTCAAAACAAAAAACATGAGTTGAATATTCTTTATATCAATGTATGGTCTATCAGAAACAAAGTAGGTGAAATAGAAGGCTTCCTACAGGAACATCACACTGAATACAGTGTTTTAAGCTTTGTGGAGCATCATCTGATTAAAGAAGAAATGGAGAGCTTAATAATAGATGGATACCAAATAGGTGCATATTTCTGCCGAAATGCGGGTAAACATGGAGGTGTGGTGATTCTACACAAAGACAGCATAGAGGTAAAACCATTAGATAGAATATCGAGAATGTCAGTAGAGATATTGTGAAATTTGTGCGGTCAATTTTATTAAATTAAACACTATTTTAATAACTGTATATCGTCCTCCTAGTCTTGACTTTAATGTATTTTTAGATGTATTAAATAATGTCTTGGATTATGCTTTTAACTTGGATAGGTACATTGTAATAAATGGTGATTTTAACATACATTTTGATAGAGAATATAATTATAAAACTAGGTTTTTGGATGTGATGCTTTCTTTTAATTACAAACAACAGGTCTTTGTTAACACTAGAGCAAATCACTGCATTGACAATGTATTTACAAATTTTAATATTGATGATGGGGATGTCACAAATTTTAACTTACATGTTTTTAATCCTGTTTTGTCTGATCATTTAGCCATAGATATAGGTTTTAATGTTAATGTATTCGAAAAGTCTGCAAAAATAGATTCCCCTGATATAGTATATCGGCCCATTACGGATAAAGGTAAATTTCATATGTATAATTTGTTAGAGGATGAAAAGTGGGCTTTCCTAAATATTAATATCTTAGTGAATGAAAAATGTGATATATTTTTAGAGAAGATTATGGGATTTTACAGGGTGGCATTTCCAGAAATCCACAAAAAGCCCAAGACAGGGTACACAAATGCAATATACTGGTTTAGTCTCGAACTCAGGGCGATGAAGAAGGAAATCCAACTCCTTAATGAGGAATGCCGGGAGTCTGACTGTCCTTTTCTGCGGGATGAGTTGAAGGAGCGTAGGCGTGAGTATAGATTCGCAATCTCAAATTCAAAAAAGCGTGCTTATGGTGAACATATAAAAAATTCTGGTAATCCAGCAAGGTCAGCTTGGGAAGTAATTAATAGTAATAGGACGGGGACCAAGAAAAGAGTAAAGGCTGAGGTTAGAGCAAGTGATTTGAATGACTACTTTGCAGGTATTGCTGAGAGACTTGTCTCCACTTTGCCTTCAGTAAGAACGGATTTTAACACTTACTTAGATCGGATGGCTCATGAAATGGGTAGAACGGGTCGTCCAAACTTTTTATTTCACAGTGTCAGTTACAATAAAGTCAGAGCAGCGATAAATAGTCTAAAAAAGAAACATAGCAGGGATATATATGGTTTGAGTGTGAGCTTGGTGTGTGATCTTAAAAATGTCCCAATTATTCCATTAACAAAATTGTTTAATGCTTGCATAGCTGCTGGAGTATATCCCCAGCCCTTTAAATTTAGCAAAACAGTGCCGATATTTAAGGAAGGTGATCCTGACTCTCCTAATGATTATAGGCCTATCTCGCTCATTCCGATTTTCTCTAAAATATTTGAGGTCCTTCTGAGAGATCAACTGTGCGGGTATTTTGAGTCTGAGGGCTTATTTATTAACAAGCAGTTTGGTTTTAGGAGGGAAGATCTACTATCATGGCACTTAAGAGGCTGTGCGATTGCATAGTCGAGGGCTTTGAGAGGGGTGAATTTGTGGAGGAGGCTTTTTGTGATCTGTCCAAAGCCTTTGACTGTGTTTCGCATAGTATCCTCGTGATTAAGTCGAAGTTTTATGGTTTGTCCGACTGCGCTTGCCAATTGATTGAGAGTTATCTCTCAGATAGGCTTCAGACGACTTTCTTTCAGGTAGAAACATCGGGGGAGAGACATATGAACCACGGAGTGCCTCAGGGCTCTATCTTGGGATCACTCCTGTTTCTAATATACATTAACGATATATCCTCTTCCCTGGCGGAGGGTAGTCTGACATTATATGCTGACGACACAAGCTTCATTGTGCGTTCAGATGAGTTTACTGATGTGGATGGAAAGGTTAACCAATGTATGGGTGATTTGGCCGAATGGTTTGCAGCAAATGAACTCACTCTAAACAGAACTAAAACTGAAAATGTATTATTCTCTTTGAGGTTGCATAATGCCACTGCATACTCTGAACATGTCAAATTTTTGGGTGTCACCTTGGACTCCAAACTCACATTTGAAAAGCACGTTGATCTCATTTCAAGCTGAGTCACCTCTGCGGTTTACTTGCTGGGAAATCTTTCAAGGGCCGTTGAGGTGGATGTGTCCATGCTAGCATATCATGAACTGGTCCACTCGGTTTGTGTGTATGGTCTGCTGGCGTGGGGCCATTCTCCTCACGCGTCTAGAATTTTTGGCTTGCAGCGAAGGGCAGTCAGGGTCTTGGCAGGAATCGGCTATAGGGAGGATGTACAGGCCTATTTTAGTCAGTTTCGGATTCTCACCATTCCATCCCAATATATATATGAGGCACTTGTATACATACACCAGAACATCAGTAAATACGAAACCTCTGTAGAAGTACACCAATACGATACAAGAGAGCGCAACAACTTACGTATTAAATTCCTAAGACTGAGGAGATCTTGGAATGCCACCCTGCATTATGCCCCTACTTTTTATAATAAACTGCCACATGAGATTAGGGAGTTAGGTATTAATAAGTACAAAACTGTGATAAAGACTTACTTAATAGATAAGAGCTTTTATAGCATTGAAGAGTACCTGAATTGTAATGTAGACTTAGAAAATTTTAAATTATAGGCTATAGGCTAAAATGTGTCTGTTGTCTTTGTATAACTTTTTAATGTAATTTGAGTTAAACTGTTTTTATCTTGTATATTTTTTATATTGTTGTAATGACGAATGTTAAAAATTATGGTTTGATCTGAATAAAGATTACTTACTTACTTACATATCGCTGTCAGAGCCAACTAGTAGTCAAAATAAGCCGTACGTAAAAGCAGTGTTAGACTAGATAAATATTAAATTGTAAATATTTCGAAAAATATAAATTTTGGGAATAGACATTATTTTACAAACTTATCCTTATTTTTAATGCCTAATAAGATTTTTTATGCGTAATAGGATAATGTAATAAAAGATAGAAGTTTCAATTTAAAAAAATTGACTTTTAATTTTGTTGTAGAAAAAAATATAATATATGCACAGGAACAAAGTGTCTTTTTTTATTTATGGGATTGCCGCACTTTCACTTTATGCACTTGTTACAAAAATTACCATTTAAACACTCACCTACTGGCCGCAGTAATACAGTGACGTACTTGTATTTAGAAATCAAATAGATTAAAAAAAATCAGATACATATGTATGTGCCCACTTATATTAGGTAAATTACCAAACAATGCCAATCATGACTTATTCCTTTGTTCTTTTATATATGCGAAAATGAGGGTATGTTAAATTTGACCCCATTAAATAAAAATCTATAGTAAGGTAATTAATTTTCGCAGAAGTGTTTCTTTTCTGGGTGCTCTAGTAAAATTCAAATCTACAGACTGTCCACGAATGGGGTTTCAAAGAGGACAAATGGACAAAAAAATATTTCGATAAAAAGTTATTCTTGATAAAAATTTTTGCTTGTAAAAAATACGATTCACGAAGAGACAATGTTCATTTTGTATACAGGGTTCGCAAAAACCTAAAAAACATAGTTTTTCTCCAAGAGTAAACTACCTTTATTTTTAATTTTTAGGCAAAATTTATTAGAAATGGCATTCTAAATGACTTTAATAATTTATAGGGATATTAAAAAGTTTTATGTAACGAATTTTAGGGTTATCAAATATTCATTATTTTTAATTATTATAATAAAATGACCTTAAAAACGTTTATATTGCAATGTGATGTTTAAAAAGCTGCTATCTTCAAATGCCCACCCAACACAATTTTTCAGCTGTAAACGAATGTGATCAACGCGTTGTCGCCAAAATATGGTTTTTAGTAATATTTTGTATTAGAAGTCGCCCATTAATCACGAAAGGCTCAAACGGAGGGGGGAAGAGGTTCAAAAAATAACACTAAACATTACTAGGAGGGAAGTGGGGTGTAGTAAAAATATTACGTGTATTTTATTTTGCCTTAAATGTGCGATTTTAACCGAAAACCAAAAAAGCTTGCGAATTTAATGACAATCTAAAAAATTTTTTACGGTTCTTTATTTTCTAGGATAAAATGAGAATAGACTTAGTTTTATGTAAAGATAATATTGCAAAAAAAAACAAAATAATATATTTTTACCAAAAAAATACACGTGATAGGGGATGGGGGAGAGGGGGTAGTTTAAAATCTCACCAAGTATCACTAGGAGAAAAAAAGGGGTTAACATTTGTTACAAAAAGATCACTTGATTAATGGACATTCGCTTATTATTTTTATCGATTAAATATTTAATTCTAAATAACTATTACTAATGACATTTTGGATAAAAATGGAAAATAAAGCTAGTTTACTTTTAAAGAAAAATCATGTTTATTAGGTTTTTAAAAAACCTGTTTAGAAAGTAAACATCAGCTTTGTTCGCGGGTTTGATTCTGAACCGGTTCTGGGACTATTCGCATGCGCAGTGAAAAAGCAGCGTTCGCGGTTAGTAAAATCCTGAATTTTTAGTAACAGTTCTGTGTTCGCGAGTTACAATGGAATCAGTTCGTTACCGGTTCGTAACCTGATTAGCAGTCCCGGGATTTCTGTTGGAACTAAAAGTTCAGTTCGGAATTTCATGCGCATTGTCGACATGGTCAGCTGTTTTCTGTTTTTGTGGTACAGAAATAAACCGTTTTATTACATTTTTTTGTTTCTGCCACTTTTTATGCGGGTTAATATACCTGTTGAATATTTTTTTATATTTTTGTGATTCTGAGCGTATATAAACAAAAGATTTTTAATTGTATTCCGTATGAATGTATGTATGCAATAAAATAAATAAAGATTTAATTAAAAAATATAGACAATATTACAAGATTTTACCATTTCTTGTTGTTTGAATTTTATCTTTAGTAAAATAAACATACTTATGTTAAAAACGAGAGGAGGCAGGGAATCCCTCGTCTTCCATCGAGAGACGTAGAGTGGCTTTCGACAGTATAACAATTTAACTTTTTGTTTGAATTTATTTTTTTTTGTGTAGTATCCAATTTAATCATGAAAAATCCTAACCAAAAGGCTAGGTTAGAATACTTCCTCAGCTGTATAGAAAATCGTTCGCGATAAATTAAAATTCCGAACTAATAAATAACTAGACATGCGCTTTAAAACAATTCTAAACCAGTTCGATTCTGGTTCAGAATCAGTTCATTACTAGACCCGCGAATAAAGCTATTTTATCTTTGTAAATCATATTTTTTTACAAACAAAATTTTTATAAAAAATGACTTCCGACACACTAACGTTCAGAGTAGCTTTCCAGTGACGCATATAGAGCGCTCCCGAGTAGCTCAGGACCATTTCGTTCTACTTTATTGCGTCCCAGTGACGGAAAGTATTATGCACCTGAACTACTCCGTTTTTCTTTCCCCTTGCCCCTCATGCACCAACCCCTCTTTTGGTTTCTGTGCTTCAAACGTGTTTTTTATGGTTAAGAATGGATTTTTTAAAATTATTTGTATAAAATGGATATTAAAAAGAGATTCTTATTATTATACAGCCAAGAAAAAATTAAAAAAAGAAACGTTTTTAAATTTCTTAAAGTTATCTCTTTTTCCTTGTCTAAGGATGCGTTCCAGCGACTAACTTTTTATAGCAGATCAAGAGCTTCAAGCCCTGGAGCATGACGCAAAAGAGTGTTCGTCACTGGAAAGCTACTCAGTTGTTGAAGCAGGTTTAAATTCAGTTCTCCTGAACTAAGGTCAGACCTTTGAACTTTTCGTAAAATCTTAATTTATTTCAATTCCTTGACACTGACAGCAATATTGAGATTTTACGGAAAGTTCAAAGGCCTGACCTTGAGTCATTAGAACTAAGTTTAAACCTGCTTTGTATAACTCCCATGTAAAATTTTTTCCCGGCCATGTACATTTAATTTGCTGGCATTGCCAACATTTTTTTGGCAAGGCATTGGCAAAAAAGTATCAAAAGACATGAAAGTGGGCAATTGGCCGTTATTGGGCCACGTGTTGTAGATAATGTGCTGGCATCCGTCATTAATAAGTTATGATGAAAAAATGCGTTTAGGATGATGGCATCCATCACTAATAAGTTATGCCAAAAAATGCGTTTAGGATAATGGCATCCATCATTAATAAGTTATTGGCAAAAAGATAACATAAAGACATGAAAGTGAGGAATTAGCCGTTATTGGGCCACATGTTGCAGATACTGTGATGGCATCCATCATTAATAAGTTATGATGAAAAAATGCGTTTAGGATAATGGCATTTATAATTAAATAATTATTGCAAATTTTATAAGTTAAATATCCCAAATACTATACAATGTTTATAATTTTGTAATAAAAAAAATGAGAAAAAAGGCAGAAAAAACTTTATCATTAAAAAATTTCATAATATAAATTTTTATACAGTAACAATAAACCATAAAAAAATAAAGGTATGTAATAAAATTAAAAAAAAGATAGTAAATCAAAAGAAAACACTTTAAAATAGTATCTAAGTATTCAAGGGACACTTACACTCAATTTTCAGATCCAAAACATAGGAAGAAATATGTTAAAGGAGTTAAATGTAAAAAAACTATTAAATATATATAATATTTTTTATTAACACGTCTTTAAAACTTTTAAAAAGGCAACTCCCTAATTTCATTAATTAAGTAAATACAACCTTAAAAGGTTTTAAACAAAATGTTAACAACTCCTAACAGTCTACATGAATACCTCGCGTTCTCGTCTAGTCATCACCAATTAATCACACAACACACACTAATTTGGTAATGAATACACTTAATTATGTCTATTAAAAAACTCTTTTCTTTAAAAAGAAACTAAAAAGCTAGAAAATAGAAAACCACGTAGAAAATAATTGCACAAAGCGATCAAACAAAAGCAATTTTTCTTCATCTGTCAAAAATCGTCAAATCTTGTATTTCGGCTAAGCTGGAAATTTGAATGTGTCACCTTCGGTCAAAATTAACCTAGCTAATTTTAGCATCATTTTATATTTATTTTCTTACAAATAATAAACATTTTGTTTAACTTAATTTTTATTTGCATGATTTGTAACAATAAAATGTTATGAAAAGGCCATTTCCTTTAAATTATGTAAAAAAAAAATAATGTTGTTTAGCTGCCATTATAAATAAAACAGATCAAAAAATTTGCTTTAATGTTAGTTAAATACCAATGTTAATAATATGGTTTAAAACGTATAAATATGCGTTGAAGTTTTGCCTTCAAAAATCCAATATTTATTGGGCTGCAACAAAAAGGCATGCTTTATTTAATCAGGATTGGTATGCCGCCATTTTTGTATGCTTGCCGGCAATTCGCCTGCATGTAAAATTTATTGGCAATTAAGTGTTTATTTAAGGTTGACTTTTTAATGCGTATTAGATGTTGGCATAATATTGCCACTAATTGCCAATGCTTTACCATCAATGCCAATATGAAAAATGTATATTGCCAGCAAATAGTGTTTGCTGGGCTGGGCCTAAATGTTACCGCTATTGATGGATTCTCAATAAAAAACACTAAATAAATAAATAAGTAAAAGAAAATGTATGTATCTAAATGTAATCTTTACTGTTTTCAAGACGTTCAAAAAACACCATCTTTAATACCCAAAATAAAACGCCCTTTATCTAAAAACTCAAGGAGGTGCAGACAAATTTTAATAAAAACTTCATTGGTAAACAAAGGTAAACAAACTTACCAATTAACTGCACTAACAAACTGAACTCCTGGGTGCCAAAAATTATTAAGCTAAAAAATCAAATCCGGACTTAAATTACCAAACAATAGATCGTGAATTAACTTTTCTTATTATTTACATAAAGTTACGTTATTTTTTAACTATTTATGCAAAATTTTAGTAAGTATTTTAGAAAGGTACTAATAGGAATTTTGGTACGAAAATGAAATTGGTTACCCATTATTACTTACTGTTTTTTTAAGGTTCCATGTTTAAATGCTTTTATACTTGACAGACATTTGGGTTAACTTAAAAAAAAATAATTTAGACAACAAAACAAATTAACAGATACTCTTAAACGAACCACTGACTAGGCGTCTTGATGTATAGAAGAAACAGTTTAAAAATGTAAATTTGGTGCTCTTTGATGAGAAAAAAATCACAAAAAGTTTAAAGCAAATAAATCGGCATGCTTGTCTTCGCGGCCGCCTTTGCTATATTTCTTTTATGATATGCCGGTTAATGCAGGTGGTCATCGCACTATGGGATAGGAATTATTTTTTTGGTCAAAATTCTGAAACTTACCAATTTACCTTAAAATAAGGTGCTTTTTACTGGAAAAATATTATAAATTATTACAAATGCTTTTTGGAAACCTAAAACTTATTATATGTTATTATAAATTTACACCCCACTTAACATTATTATTTTTTATTGTACAAAATAAACTAAAATGTCAGCTTGTTTGGTTAATTCGGTAGTATTCTAATCAGTAATCCGATGATTATTATCTCATATGATATACAGGGTACGACAATAGGTATGATTTTTTTAAATGGAATACCCTGAATATTATATAACCACCAAAAAAATCTTTTAAAAAGCTTTAAAAAATACTACATTTGATCTCAATTAGTTTCTGAAATATGACCATCCAATCTGAAAAATAATTTTAAATTACTCTTAGAAGCGTAATAGAGATACATCTTCCCAACTTTTTAAATTTTTTAACGTATAAAATAAATAAAAAACACTGTTTTGTTGGGTAGATTCTGTAGAATCCATATCTTTCATCAGAATGCTTTTATCTTTTAGGATATACAGTGTAGGACAAAACATATTAAATTTTAAAATGGAAAACCTTGTAAATTATAAAAAATCTTGTATCTGTCCTTACACTCAGAAGTAGCAAAAAGTAGGAAGGCAATTGTAAGTACAAAAACTGATAAAGAAAAAAGTAAAAAAATCGTAGTAGCAAGACTTCGCGAGACTGCATCGGAAACACAACAATAGCTCTTATTATTTAAACTCTTTTACTTTTTTAGTAAACAAGGGTAATAATAAACTAAGTAGATTAAATGTTGTATATTTATGTTTACTTAAAATACATTTTCAAGTTTCTTATTACCCTAATAGAAGTCGTCATATCCTTTTATAATTTTGCGTACATGTAGTTTGGAGTATCCACTTTGAAATACACAGCATGAGCCATTAAATTTCAAAGTTGCTTTTTGGCCAAAATAATGGATTTCTATCCCATAGTGTATCGGCGCGTCGCTGTAAAGGGTAGGGGCGCCTTTGTATAAAATAGTCCGATTGCAAGCGGCCTTTTTATGTTTTTTTGTATTATTTTCAAAGTGTACCGAATTTGCGCATTTAAAATGTTCTTACTATACGACCGTGTGGAGATTGTGCCCGCACGCCCCTGTATGGTATTAGCTTTAAAAAACAAATTTTGTTTTATTCCAAGGCCCATTGTTACATAACTCTTGCAGCAAATTTATGGATATATAGCTTAGACAGGGCAAAAGATTATTTTTATTCCTTTATTATACAGGATGTTAAAATAATAAGCACTATTGTATAAGGATGAGTCCGCCCCTGGCGAAGTAATAAAGGCAAATGTTTTACAAGAATGCCATTTTAAGGAGTTTTAACTGATATTTATTATATTTAAAAAATATTTCATTATACCAAGTTATATAAAAGTTATTCAAGGAAAACCGATTTTCAGTGGCGTCCTTTAAGGGTGCATATCTCTGTAAAGAGGGACTTTAGGAAAATATTTTATATAAATTGTCACATTATTTTCATGTGTTCTAAATAAATCCAAATCCCAAAAGTATACATTTTGGGAATTTTAAAAATATACATTTTTGGGAAATTTAAATTTTATATGGGTTACTTAACATTGGGAAATTTGGGACATAAAAATATACGTGAGGTGTCAAGGTTTAAAAAGTATAAATCAAACAATTTTCTAGGTTACTCTTATAATATTAAAATAAAAACATTAAACAAGCTGAGTAGCCTAGAAATGCAAAACAAACACTGGTAAATTTGATATTTAAAAGAAGAGAGAAAGAAATTAAAAGGGATAGATTGTTTATCAGATAACAAGCAGTTAGTGAAGTAAAGTAAAAGTTAAAGTTTGAGTTAAGCCCCGTACGGGCTATCCCTAGGGATATGCCCGTACTAAATTAAGTTAATCAAATAAGTTAAGTTGGTCCTAGAAAATGTAAAGTTAGTGTTGATGGTCCACCGGTCTCATGGTCCCAACAAGATAGTTCCATATGGTACATTGGCCCAGTGACGTAAAGTGACCCTATATGTATATTTCAAAATGTATACGTCACAATATTCTTGGAAACCCTGTATAAACAAAATCTTATATTTTGTTAACTTAAGACAATACTTATTAACAAAATAATAAACTTAATATTTCTTTTGCATAACTTTATTGAATAATTGTTTAAACTTTAATGACGTAATTTATAACGACGAAAATTGAAAATAATTAATTTCCATAGGGGTAACTTTTTAAAAAATCGTCAATTTTTTTCGTTCAAGTATAGATTATGCAATAATTTTTTCAATTTTTTAAAATCAAAAGAATATTTTAAGTGAGATACCAGCTTTTAAGACGGCGCGTTAAGGCCGTATCGACCTCGCGGAGACCCATTTTCAGCGCCAAAAAAATAGAAATAATGAAGACAGAGAGAGAGAAAGAGAGAGAGAGAGGAGAGAGAGAGAGAGAGAGAGAGAGAGAGAAAGAGAGAAAGAGAGAGAGAAAGTTCCGGGGACTTTTTTATGGGAAATGTCCTCTTCTTTTAGGATCTTTTTTAAAATCAATCCTATGATATCGTATTTGTTTTCACTACCAAACTAAAAAGTGTTTTTTTAATTGACCGGAAAAATGAATTTTCCACTCAATTTTTTAAGTGGAAAATGTTATTTTACAGGACTAATTTACTTTCCGGTCCCTAGTTTACTTTCCGGTCTCTCATTTACTTTCCGGTCCCTGATATCAAAAAATCCTGTTGTACTTGCCTTATTGTCGTTTAAATATAACACTAAAAATTTACACAGTTATTAAACAAAAAATTATGTACGATACTCGACCGGAAATAATTTTTACGGGTCTCCTCAAAACTACAGGACTCGACTACGGCTCGCCCTGTAAATGTTTTTCGTCGACCCGTAAAATACCATTTTCCGGTCTAGTAACGTAAATAGCTATTACGTCCCTACAGAAACAAGAATGAGACAAGTAACTGGTCCTAACAATTTGTCCATTGTATTTACCTCTTTCTGGTTTAACGCAAGTTCCAATAAATATGTCTTTGTCTTTCATCATGGCAGGCTATTGTAGATGGAGCAATCATCGCTTTGCCCTGGTTGCCAAGTTGTTTACAATTTCTGCATGTAAACTTTAATGTCCTTTTTGGCTCACATCTAATTAGGAGAAAGAAAATATACCATGAATCGAATATTTTTAACTTGACAAACGTTGCCGCAGGCAGTCACGCCGAAATGTTATTCGATATTTGTGTTTGATATTTTTCAATGGCCGATTTGTTTGGAGAGTTTGTTTACATTTTCTGTGATTTATTGTGTGTTTCGTGGTTTTTTACCTTTAATTGGACTTTGAATATTGAGTTTTATTAGTGATCACAGTGTATATATTAAATTTGTGCTTTTCAACAGATAATTTAAGGTAATATTGACATGGTTATCTGTAAGAAAAAATCTTTATAAAAACCAAATAAATGAATTTTTAATTAGGTGTGTATAATTATTGAACTAAACCCCAATATTTTATATTAATAGGAAACAAAAACAAGTACCTAACATTAAGGGCAAAAATATCACAGCTATATAATTTGAATTTGGCGGGCAAACGATAAAGTCGACTCACGCGCCATCTGCGTTTACCTTCCTTGAAGACAGACAAGGAAGGCCCAGCAGCTATCTCTCTCTCGGATAATTTATTTACATTTAGATGCTCGTCTCATTCTTGTCTCTGGTCCCTATTCACATTTTAAAACTTCTAAAACAACAAACTGATTAGTCTCCAAAAAATTTAATGAGTTACATGTGTAGGGTTCAATGGCAACGTAAAATAACATGCATAAATGTATTATTATTTTAATATTTTTATTTAAAATTTTAATATGATGTCATTGAATCTAAATAAGACTAAGTGACTTTGCAAAAAATATATAAAACAGAAAAGGCTTACACTTATACAGGATGTTTCCTAAATGCGGTAAAAAAATAAGACCGTATTTCTGAGCCAATTTTATAAAAAAAAGTTTATATAAACATTTCTAAAACACTTTTTTGGTAAAATTTGTTGGACTAGATATAAATCGTGTTTGTGTGTTTGTTTTTGTTGTTACTTAATTATAAATAAGAATTTATAACACTAAATTTTTAAAAGAAAAAAACATGCCCTTGTATGGTCCAGGACTATGCAGTTTAGCGGTTTTTTTGGAAAACTAAGCAAGCTACATAAAAATATGAGGGTACAAATTAGTTGTATTTTTGGGTGTTTCATCCGAAAAAATATAAAAGTTTCAAAAAAGTCAATAGCGTACATTTTTTTGTTAATAATATTAGCTAATATTAGTCCCACGCTGCTACTGCTCTCACTAATTTAAATTATTTTAGGGCTAAATAACCTACCTATTTTAATTAATACCAGTGCCAATATTTATTCAAATCGAATAAGCCATTATTTAAGATAATAATAAAAACCCGATTATATTTTTAAAGTTTAACACCCTGCGGAGGCGATCATAGGAGGGGGCATAAGGGCCATGGCCTCCCCCTTGGATGTCTAATGGCAAATATGGGCATTTATTGAGGCCCCCAAGGTTGATCCGAATGTGAAAACAATAAGTGTAATCTAACAATAAGTAATAAGTGAAGAGGTTAGAGGACTTCTTTTTTGTTGCTCTTCAGAAAATTTAAACCTTCTTTAAAAATTTATTTTTGTTTTTGCCACCTCACACACTTCTCCTTGGTCCATGGCCCTCCCCCAGAAAGTCGATATGACCGCGCCTGACACACTGTATCTTAGAAACAAAGCGGACCTATGTTTATATGACCCTTTTTTCAAAAAATTGGCTGAAGAATACACCCTTAAATTTTCTTACCGCAATTAGGAAACACCATGTATAACATAGGTAAACAATATATTACTGAGTCTTATGGCAGGTTTACATCTGGCATTTATTGCATGATATTTATGTCATACGGACAACTCTTGCTAACAGGGCCGTATTACATCCATTAGGCTGACTAGGCTATAGCCTAGGGCACCATGAAAAAATAGGCGCCCAGACAGGGGAGTAACAGGCGCTAGACAGGGGAGTTTTTAAAGAAGTTTAGGTTGAGTGGGGATTTTTGGTGACAAATTTCTCTTTGAATAAGGTGTTTGGAAATATTAGGAATGAAATAGGCACGAATAGGAGGGAATGAATGACCTTTTTTTAAGCGCTACGAAGGAAAGGCCTTTTTATTTTTGTTGCTCTTCAAAAATTTTTTTTGGTACAAAATAGGCGCTTCGGGAATTCTAGCCTATGGCGCCTCAAACAGTTAATACGGCCCTGCTAGCTAATGTAAACGGTCAAAAATTTATGTCTGTTTTTTTATTGTTTTCATTTCTGTCTGACATAAATATCATGCAATAAATGTCAGATGTAAACCTACCATTAGGTAGTGTTACCAATCAAGAAATACTTTGTTTTGAATTATTACCATATGTTTGTTAAGGTATTGATTTATCTCATATTAAAAAGAGAAAAGTTGAGAAAAAATCATAATAAAAAAATTTAACGAAATAATATAATCAATCTTGTGGGCGTCATATTTGAAAGTAACCTTAACTGGCATAAACACATTGTATCTATAGCCACGGCAGCTTCAAAAAAACTTGGATTTCTCTTTCGAGCCAAAAGAATTTTTCCCCTTCTAATTTATACACTTTATATGTGTCCCAAATCCGACCTCCCTTGGAATATTGTTCTCATATCTGGGGCATGGCGTCATCCACAACCCTAAGCATTCTTGATTCTATCCAAAGAAGAGCTATTTGTCTCATTAATGATCCTTTACTTACAGAAAGGCTTTCATCTCTTGCCCATCGTCGGCTTGTCGAGGATTTATCGCTTTTTTATAGATACTTCCATGGCTTCTGCTCTGAAGAATAGTCCAGTATAGTTCCTCCACTCACGCTTTCCAACAGAGAAACTCGTGGTTCCGCGCGTATGCATCCCTATACGGTCCAACTGGACAGGCCCCAAACTTCCCACTTTCTTCGTTCTTTTATCCCTAGAGTTTCTAGATTGTGGAACCTGCTGCCCACGGAGGTCTTTCCTTCTCCCCCAAATCTTCAAGTATTTAAGTCCCGTGTCAACAAACTCCCTCTTACCTCGCTTAAGACACCCACGGTACGTTAGTATTTAGGCTATTAGCCTTCGTGGTTTGTCCAAAGATAAAAAAAAACTCGCTAAATCTTGATTTGAAAAATTATACCAACACACATTCTCAAAAAAAAAATAATTCATTTCAAAAAAGCTGTATTTGTAAATTATCGTCAAATAAACCGTTTCCCTGTAATCGGGCTTTAAACAATGAACTATTTTATCAATTTTGTTTTATGAGTTTGAATTTTTGTTACAAATAATAATCTATATTAAAAATATAAAGAGGTAAAGTTTGTAACTTTGTTTGTTTGTTTGTAGCCTTTAATCTTCGGAAATACTGAACCGATCATAAAAATTATTTCACAATGAAAAAAGCTACACTTTTCAGGAGTCTTATAGGCTATATTTTATTATGATGAAAAAAGATCTCTTAAAATTTTCAAAAAAATTACTTCTTCAAAAGTTATTCGATGTTGAAGTTAAATGCAAAAGTAATTTTGTCGATTTTTTTGCGTCGAAAATTCACTAATAGTATAATCAACCACATTGGCGGACAAATATTTAATGTTTTAACTGACATAAACCCACAAGATGTATTAATAGTCGTAGAAAAAGTATGGTATGCAAGTCGCAAGGAATACTCATGAACTTCTCGCCTTCAGCTCGTGCTGTAAAGATCATACTCTTGTAAAATGAGTAATATTTGCTCTGTAAAACTTGGCCGCTCATGAGTATTTGATGACTCTTTTCGCGACAAGGAGCATGATTGTGTTTTGGATGCATTAAAGTGGACGAGATTTTTGGGGCCCCAACCCAATATTAAATTAAGATCCTGCGAAAGAGATATCTGCATCGCTCTGCGTTTGTTTTCCAAGTCAGGTTTAGTGATGGGTTTAGGAACCTGAAAACTGGAGAGAAGGGTACTATCGTCGGCGAAACTATGAATGGAATTAGTTGTGGACGAGAGAAGGTCGTTGATGTGAAGAAGAAACAATGTTGGTGCTAGAACTGAGCCCTGAGGGACTCCAGCATTTACTTGGTGAAAGCTTGAAGAATCGCCGTCCACAGTAACTGATATACGACGATCAGATAGATAACTAGAGAGCCAAGTACAGAGTTTAGTTGAAAGACCATAGGAGGGAATTTCATTAAGAAGTGCGGCATGCCAGACCTGGTCAAAAGCTTTGGATATATCAAGAGCAACGATCTGGGACTCACCTAGTCACTCAAGAGACTTATTCCAACAGTGTGATACGAAGGAAACAAGATCTGCTGTAGATCTTTTGTGGCGAAATCCATACTGCCTGTCATGCAAAATTTTGTGTTTTTCTAAGTACTTAATTAATTAATTTTTCCATTACTTTACAAAGAACTGAGAGAATTGAAATTGGTCTATAGTTGAATGGAAGAGATTTAGATCCTTTCTTGGGAATAGGTTGAACACGTGCAGCTTTTCAGCTCTCCGGTAAGATACCTATGTCGTAAGAAATTCGAAAGAGCCGAGTTAAGATTGGTGCAAGTTCTGGAGCACATTTTTTAAAGCGACTGCTGGTATCCCATCCAGCCCAGACGATTTCTTGGTGTTAAGGGAAGAAATGTATAATCTTTAAATTAATCCAAGGACAAAGCAAAAAGATTTTTTTACAAAATGGCGGTTTTGAAAACATAAAAATCGATTTCGGACCCTAAACTCAGGCCATAAATTATTTATTAAAAACAAATATTTATCGCAAAAAAACCTTCAATTAATTGCTAAAAAATATATCAAGAAGTTTGATCGGTAGAATATTTTTCAAGAATTGTGTCACCGTCTTCGTTTAAAAAAACGCGTTTAATCTTTCTGAAAGTATTTAACGAATTAATTTTAAATTTTCAGAGAATAGCATATACAGGGTGGCCCACCATATTCGACACGGTCTGTAGCTTGATAATCATGGGGTTTTAAAAAAAAAAGTAAATACTAAAACATATACAGGTGGGATAAAGCCACAGTATAAAATTATTTTACTCTATACAGGATCCAAATGTCTATTTAAATGTAAGTAGGCTGTGATATAGCTATGCCTATTTACTAAGCCGTTATTGCAAAATGTAAATTTGTTGGAAAAAAGCAAAAAATTAAAAGATTTTGTATTATCTGCCACTATTTTTAAAATTCACAGAAAAAAATTCATTAGTTGCTTATAATGCTACTTCCAATACCACTTATTTCAGCTGAATGTGGTAATGATAAAACTGTGTGTTTTTAAACAATCCTAATAACGCCTCTGGTCAGTTATGACGACATTTTGTGACCTATAACTCGTTTCTTCCATTATCCATAATCACTGTGTCAAATTTTTTAAAGCAACTATTAAGGTTATCAGATGGTTTCTCTTGGAATATTTTTCAGGATTAACTCTAGACTAAAGTAAACCATTTTTTTCACATCCTACCAGTATTATATCATCTTGTTGTTGTAGAAGAAGGGTTTTTATTTAAAATCATTGAAATTTCCTTTAAACTGACTAAAACATTAGTAATCAATAAATGGTCGTTATTTTCTTAAGAAAACTATTAATGGCTACTATGTCACAGCCAACTTTAATTTAAATAAACATTTGGACTAAAAATTTGTAAAAACAGATTTTACTAAAAAAACACAAAAGATAGGTAGAGGCAACTATACACCATTTGAAAGAGTATTTTATTTGTCAGGGTGTTCCATTTAAAATAAGAGAGATATGGCTATTTGATTTACTGAAAAATTGAAATTATTTTTTGATCACCCTGTACAATATTTGATCTTGATTTGACCTACGTATGATATGGCAGACTTTTCTAATCTTCCTACACATTTTAAAGTTTAAAGTGTTAAAAGTGTTAAAGTAAAATCAATTTAATTTTACCTCTGCATTTTCAAAAAAATCAAATATCACAAAAACGAATAAAATTAGACACTTAGTACTAAAAACAAACTTAAGGTATTTTTAAAGTATAATCTAAAACCGTCATGAAATATAGGGTGTTCCATTTAAAAATATATACCTTTGATACGTCACAATTTTTTGAGACACCCTGTATAGACTAAAATAATTTTATACTGTGGTCTTATCCGACCTGTATATGTTCCAGTATTTACTTTATTTAAAAACCCCATGGTAATCCAGCTACAGACCGTGTCGAATATGGTGGGCCACCCTGTATACGTGCACTCGAAATATGCTTTAAAAAAGTGTCGCAAGTAAATATAACCCCTTAATATTAATAATTAAGGCTCTACCTTTTACCATACTTTTTTTTATCGTATTACTTGTCAGCACGATTTTTGTGTCTGACTTCTCTATATCAAATGTTAGTTGCTTTTAGCCCAAAACCTAGGAAAATAATACCGGTATGGAAACCAAATCGCCGACCTTAGCAAATGTGAGTATTTAATCCTTTCCACCAGTCTACTATGTATTCTCCTACAATTCCCCGCTACAAACAGCCTGCCGATTGGAGCAGGGCGACCCCAGAGTAGCTTTCCAGTGACGAAAATTTTTGTGCGTGACGCTCCAGGGCTTGAAGCTCTTGATCTGCTATAAAAAGTTAGTCACTGGAACGCATCCCTAGACAAGGAAAGAGAGATACCTTAAAGAAATTTTAAAATTTAGGTTTTTTTAACCTTTCTTGGCTTTATAATAATAATTTCTTTTTAATATCTAATCCAAACAAATAGTTTTAAAAAATCAATCCTTAACCATAAAAAACACTTTTGGAGCACGAAAACCAAAAGAGGGGTTGGTGCATGAGGAGCAACGGGAAAGAAAAACGGAGTAGGTGAGGTGCATACCACTTTCCGTCACTGGAATGCCATAAAGTAGAACGAAATGCTCCTGAGCTACTCGGTAGCGCTCTATATGCGTCACTGGAAAGCTACTCTGGTTTCACGCTTCCGCCTTTCGTCAAACGACAACGCGGACAACTTACTCCCTACCTCGAAAATTTCCTATGCTTTTAATTCCCTATTGTCGGTGAGTTCGTTTCCACACCGTTTTTTTTTAAATTAAGGTTTGCTTTTGTAGAAATTAGAGCAATTTTCCAAGTTTTTGGGAAAAATCAATAATTTAATTGATGGCCTAAAATACAGGATCTAATTCTTTGGCTTATTTTAGGAAGAAAAGTTTATTTAAACATATGTCCTAAACCTGTTAACTTTTAAGTCATAGGATGTTAAAATTTTAAGATAAAAATAGTTTTCATGTTATAAGTTTAAAACTGTTTAAGATATTTTCATGAAATTTCACACGCACATACTAAGCACCAATATGCATTTTTTTATGTAAGAGTTTTAAATATTTTTTGACTAGTAGCGTCCGAACGGGATGTAAACTGGACATTTTTCAAAAATATATAGTACGGCACTAGTTTTTTTTTTTAAAATAAAAATCGTTCTTAAAATCTCATTTTATTTTCCAAGAAAACTCTTGACTTTTTTTTAAACGCACCATTTTTGGCGCAAAAAAAAATAAAAACCGTTTTTATGCATTTGTGGTATAACGAAATTATTTTGATATGCTATGCTGGTGCCTTATTTTTAGTTTTTTTACGCCAAAACGGTGCCTTGAAGTAAAAAATCAAAATTTGTTGCCAACCAAATGATAATTTAAAAAATGATTTTTATTTTTAAAAAAGCAATGGCGTACTATATATTTTTTTCTTTTTAATTGTATTTTTAATATGTTTGCATGAGCTTTATTATATTAAACATACCTTCATATCAACGTGAATCAGACAAAAGCAAACTTTAAAAACTAAAAATAAAAATGTAAGTGTTTTTTAATGTCTAGAATCAGAATTTACCCATCAGAAAAGAAGCACATTTTTTTTGTGGACCGTGGCGGTGTAATAAATGATATATTCACAGTACCGTTTAAAAAAGTTTTTTTGGCTCAGTCCAGTGTTTATTGGGTAACTACGTTACAAAATTTTTGAATGCACCTCATACATAAAGGGTCAATAAATATAGATTTTTAGTGTCCTAACTTTAACTTTAGCCATACCAACCTACTCGAATAGCTTTCATTGCTTTATAAACGTTCTGCTTGACTGGGTTTAATTATTTCATCTGTGGTGTACCTTCTAATTATATTGGAAAACAGACTTCTGCTTTTTGTTTAACTCACAAGGATTTACAGGTAACTGACCGAAAGGTCTCTAGTTTGTTTGTGAGGTTCGTACTGTTCATTGTGTTTTGTTAGGCTAACGAATTACAGGGGTAAGCTCTTAAATTTACTTTTTTGTTACTATATTTTTGCTTATTTAGAACTTTTTCTTAAATATATTAAAAACAAAGTTAACAATACATATTTTTTTTTAATTCAATTTTTATTTAGGACTTATATGCTTAAAATTTAAATAAAAAATATTCTTAAAGTAACACTTATACAGGGTGTTTCCTAACTAAGGTACAGACCTTAAGGGGGTGATTTCTAATGTTTTTTTTATGAAAAAAGTTTTTTTAACATATTTCCGGGCTTGCTTTATTTGTGAGATACGGGACGTTACAATGTTTAAAAAAGTCGATATTTTTAAAAATCTTACTCACCCTTTAACCAATTTAAATGAAATTTAACACACTTATCTAATACAATAAGGCACTTGTAAAGCTTTACCTAGATTAAGATTATTGGGTCCAGTGCCGTCTCAGTGGGCACTACAGACAATATTATTGAGAAAAAAGTACTCCACTGACTTTTTACAAAGTCAAATGGAACCTTTTAGTCTCTTGTATTTTCTTTGTATCTATCTTTGTTTTCGAGAAAAAAATTAAAGCCACTTTAAGTTCTTCTAAAAGTACCCATAGAGAACATGGTAAAAAACAAAAATTAAAAAATAAACAATTATTTGCCTTTAAATAAATGAGCACTCGTGTTTTTTTATCGAAAATCCCCATTTTCCATATTAACTAAGAGTAAAATGGTTTCGTTCTAAATTTTGTATTCTATTTTATGCTGTTTATGTAACTAACCAGAACAAATGTATTATTTAGTATCACTAAATTCCTAATTTTTTTCTCGAAAATAAAGCAATATACGAAGAATAAATAGGAAACTAAAAAGTTGCATTTTTAATTGCTTAATCGGAAAAATATAAAAACTTTATGACAAAGTCAGTGGTATACTTTTTTAACACGCTTTTATTAACTTGGGTTGTAACTATCTATCTATCCATCTATCCATCTATCTATCTATGTAACGGAATCTTTGAGCCCAATTTTAACCAACTTCCAGCTATTCGATTTCTTTGAAACTTTGCACACGTATTAAGGACCCATGACAATGCAATAATCTGCAAACAGTATCCCGTTATCCTGGTTTGGATCGCCAGGAAAAAAAATTCCAATATATTATAAAAACAACCCCTGGGTTGCCATCTTTTGGCAACATTCCAAACTTTTCTCAGGTTTAGCTACTCTTGACAAAATGGCGAAGGAATTTTTTAGTGAATAAACTGGAGCATTTTAACATACATACATACATAAATGCATATCGAACTAAAAATAAAAAATAAATAATAGTTTAAAAAACTAAAAAACACGCTTTTATATGCAACCGAACTAAAAATTAGAAAATAATTTTTCATTAAAAAATATTGTCACTTCATAGTAAAAAGCGTGGTGTGCATTTTACAATTTTTTCATAACTTTTCCCTCATAGATATTGGCAAATATAATAATTATAACATTTAATATATTAAGCACCCCACGCTTTTTACTATGAAGTGACAATATTTTTTTTAATGAAAAATTATTTTCTAATTTTTAGTTCGGTTGCATATAAAAGCGTGTTTTTTAGTTTTTTAAAGTATTATTTATTTCACAATAATATTGGCTGTGGTGCCTACTGAGACGCCACTGTACCCAATAATCTTAATGTGGGTAGAGCTTTACAAGCGTCTTAGTACATTAAATAGATGTATCAAATTTCATTCAAAAATACCGACTTTTTAACAAAAATTTGAACGCCCTGTATCTCAGAAATGAGGCAAGTTGGAATATATGGAAATATGTTCAAAGGATATTTTTTATATAAAAAATATATTATATTTTAGCTTATATTTATGCCTAAATGATATTGCAGACTTTATACAAATTTTATTTAAAAGACAACTCAGATTTCAGATAAATGCATCAAAGGAGGATAACTACCTTTCCTGTCATGGTCAATAAATTTATTTATAAAAGCTATTTCTTTTTAAAATAACAATTTGGTCCAAGTAATTGTTAGCGTAAATAAATAAAAAAAACATTAATTAATTAATTTTTAAAGTAGCAACTTTAGCAGCTTGGTCAACCAAATTAATGAAAACAACTGTTCAAACTGATTTGTTTTCAAGGCCAATTGCAAAATTTTAGGTACGAAGTAAAAATTAGGAATTTTGCAATAGTTTAGTAAAGTATACTATCCCAAGCAGCAAGCTGACGTCATTATGAAGTAATTTTGAAGTAATTTTTGGTCATTTTTGGTCATAGGCTAGTTACTAGATTATGACGTCATTTTCTTGACGTGTTTTTGACGTTGTTGAAATGACGTCTTTTCGACGTCATTTTTTCGTCATACTAGCTCATAAACAATCTAATGACGTCATGTTTAGAAAACCCGCCAGAAAAATTTTGTGACATTCGTGTCAAAATCCAACCGAAATATCATATGACAGAAAAATAAGACTAATAATTTTACAAAATTGAAATAAGAAAAAACACTACCGATAGATGGCGCAATGGACAATAAAGTATCACGCTTATTCAACATCTTCGCTTTTTATTGCCTACACCGTAGCGATGAGACCAAATATGACCGGTCTGCGGTCGGTGATCTCAATTCGCTTTAAGGGAAATATCTTCGGCTTGTGTAAAAATCTGCATCTCCAGGTTGGACAGCGTACCCTGAGATGCGACCTTGCAGTGCAAGGAAATTGCAAGCAGTAAGGAGTTTTTCCTATTTTAATTTTCAAAGAAAATATCGAATTATTTTAGCTTTAAAAAAGAGTATATGCGTCAATTTTTCGTTATATTAAAGACGTTATTATGACGTCATTAACGGGACGTCTATTGTTTGTGACTTAGGGAGGTCAATTTAACGTCATTTTGTCGTCATCTTATGACGTCTTTGCTAACCAAATGTGACCAAAAATGACTAAAAGAGACGTCAATAAGACGTCAGCTTGCTGGTTGGGATATTATACAGGGTGATTCTTATCTTAACTTATACGCACAGTGGCGCAACTAGCCTCTGGTTTTTGGGGGCTTATGCCTCTGTTTATAGAGTATATTTGTCGAAAAACACTAATTTATTTTAAATGTTCAATAATTTTGGGGGCTAATCGCCGTCTCGAGGGGGAAGGGTTTTTAGCCCTCCCTAATTGCGTCCCTGTATACGCATAAAAAGTTATTAAAATGTTTTTAGTTAAGGAGATAACTAATTATTTAAAATTAAACAAAGAAAGTTTAATTCCAGAGACAAATAAATATTAATAATAAAAGAATAAGGTACTAACCATTTTTTGTTTCAGAAATAATATGATATAATCACTATAAGCACTAATTTTAATTCTAATTGCGTAAAAATATAGCAACAATTGATAGTGGATACAGGGTGTCCGGATTTTATTGCAATTGCAGGGTATCTTGCTTATTATTAGAGTTAGAGACTTGCGGTTTTAGCGAACTTTTGCTAATTTTTGATAAAACAAGAGATGACCCTAAAATGACCATAATTTTTCACATATGAGGAAATATTCTTTTATTTTTATTTTTGGAGCCCCCTTGCATTTCAGTTATTTTGTAACTTAAAACAAAAGTAACAACTGATATTGGTGGATATTTTTACGTAGAATCCAGTATTGCAGTTTTTTTTAAATTTTATGTTTTTTGAGATATGAACCAAACATAGGATTTTTCTTATGGAAATATATCTTTTTTATTAAATCATAAAGGATAAGAGTTTTTTGAAAATATATAATACCTTATTGTGATATTTTTAATTTTGGACCCTAAATTGATGATTTTAATTTCAAACCTATTTCCCGCCCGTCAGTGCGTCCATTAGAAGCGCCAGTCGAATAGGAATATACGCCGAAGGATTTTTGTTTTGCTTCTTTGGCGGATTTATCGAACAGTGCGCTGCATAAGAGCAAAGACAGAATTTGGTTTTTGGGGGTAGGCAAGATAGATTTAATAATAGCATAAAACTACTTATAATATAAGTAAAAAGGCCGGTAGTATTAGTGCCTGGCCTTATTTTACTGTGCAATAATTCTCTAATCATACTTTGAACCCTGACTTTAAAAAAATGTGTTCGCTTAAAATATGAATCAGCGGATTTTTGACGTATTGAGAATACGGATATTTTATTGTCTAAGCACAGTAGGTAATATTTGTAGACTCGCACCTCCACACGCCATTAAAGTTATTGACATTGTAAATTACACGAATTTTTTTAGTAGGTTACACAGAATCATAAAAGCGTTTTGACGTAGATAGACTATAGTTACCGCAAAATGTCGCCTCCTTAACAGGGCCGTATTAACTATTTAAGGCGCCTTAGGCTAAAATTCCCGGACCGCCTATTTTCTACCAAAAACATTTTTGAAGAGCAAAAAAAGGTCATTCCCTCCTTTTCGTGCCTATTTGCCTATATTTCATTCCAAAGCACCTTATTCACAGAGAAATTAGTCACCAAAAATCCCCACTCAACCTAAACTTTTTAAAAAACTCTTCTGTCTAACGCCTCTTACTCCCGTGTTTGGCGCCTATTTTTTTATGGTGCCCCTAGGCTGTAGCCTAGTCAGCCTAATGGATAATACGGCCCTGCTCCTTAATGTTTTAAAAATTTTGTCCAGTTATACAGAATACATGGTGTACTCAATGTTAATTTAAATTACGAAATTTCTAAATACATAAAATAGGGTCACCATCTTAAGATTGAGGGTGTTTTTCTTATTTTTTTTAGATTTCACAGCCTACTAAGCAAAAATACCTTTTTAAATCAAACATAATGTTTGTACTTGGTTTTCCTAAATCTCTAGTAGTAATTTTAAAAATAAACATCATGTTGTAATAAGTCAAAAAATATACATTTTTTAAACGGTTTTACGTAACTTGACCTCTGTGTTATTTATTTAAGTTAAATTTAGTAATTGGAGTTAAACCTCCTTCATTTTGATGACAATATAATATAATACATTCTTTATGATTGTAAATACAAGATGGCCGCCGATACAAAATGGCGGATTACATATTTTTTCCACAACTACCTCAATATAGGTATCAAATAAAAGGGCTTGATTGGTACAATAGAGCTCACTTTAGCAAAATTAAAATCCAAGATGGCGGCAGCCAGAAAATGGCTGATTACATATTTTTTTCCACAACTATATCAATATAAAATGGTTGGTTAGTTCTGGTTAGTTATAGTGAGGCATTAAATGAACTTAAAACTGGCGGCTCGTCAGAGGAGGCAAAGGAGGCTTAGCCTTCCCATAAATTTAACCATAAATGCGGCAATATACAATTTTTGTTTGCATTTATGCAAATATTACGTATTTTGCTTTAAATAGGTGCGGTACCCAAAAAAATTACCGGTCTTTTCTGTGTTCATATGTATAGTCTCTATGACTTTAGCCTCCCCTGTTCTCCAATGCACGAGTCGCCACTGGAGCTCAAGAACAAGAAGTATGAAATAAAAGCAAAACTAAACACTTTTTTTTGGTACATGTTGGATTGAGTTAGGAGAGACAAGAACGCTCTACATTAAATTTTCAGGAAAATAGGAGACAAAACATTTTTGCAAAAGTTAACAGCTAAAAATAACTGTCATATACGAACTTAGCAAGTGATATACAGTATGTCTACCGACGGACTTTACAATAGCACAAGTGGACCAAAAATTTAAATGTTTAAGAAAGTCGTGTATGGCAATTGATTTAGCTGCTTAAAAAAAAACAAGATTTACGTTAAGAAGTTTGTTTTGTTTTGTAAATTGGTTCAGTAGTTTTCTAGAAAATGAACTTTAAATACCTTTGCCCTTGTTACTTTTTTATGTTTTAAAATATCAAAATAAAATTTGGTATGTAGATATATCATCTAAATATCTATCTAAATATTTTTAGTTTTTAATTTTTAATTTAAAGCAGGTATCATAAATGTAATAAAACTTTAAATTTTGGATCAAGTAGTAACGGCAAAATAAATAGATACATCTATTTTTCCACACAGACAGTTTTATCGTAATTATGGCACTCTAAATTAAAAGTTAAAAATATTGATAGGTTAGATGTCAAAAAGTAGCAAATAGAGTGTCATAGTACTCGAAATGACGTCTCCTATTTAAATAAAAAAAAGTGGAGTTTTTTAAAGTTTTTTTAAAAGTTTAAGTCGAGTGGGGATTTTTGGTGACTAATTTCTCTGTGGTGCTTTGGAATGAAATAGGCAAATAGAGGTGAAAAGGAGGGAATAACCTTATAACCTTTTTTTTTTTTTGGTTATCAAATTCTATGGTGAGGTGCCTGGCACTTAGGCGGTACGGAGGACATTTTATTTGCTCTTCAAAAATTTCTTTGATGGAAAATAGGCGCTCCAGGAATTCTAGCCTAGGGCGCCTAGCCAGTTAATACGGCCCTGAATAGGATAATGTGGAAAAATAGAAATTTTAGGGAAATGAGGACTAAAAATGAAAATCTAAATAGAATTATTTCTTGATAACTAAACTTTTATTGTAAGATTACATATTTAGCATAAAGAATGGTTGTAAAATGTACAAGAAGTGTATAATTTTAAGAAATATATGAAAATAGCACGCTTAAACTCACCAACCAAATAAATTTTAGATTTATTTTGATACTATTTAGTTCAAAGGTATTATAGTGTATACGTTAATATTACTTATACTGAGAAAAGCGTAGTAGGATTTCAGTTTCCATAGGGCACTGTGCTTGGTCCCATTATATTCGATATCTACATTAAATTTGATGTGCAATAATTTTGCAACTTAGCGTACAATTTAAAATGATTAATTTTCGGAATGACCAAAAATTATAATGCAAAAACAAATATTATTTTTCAATTACATTTTGACAATGTGTGAAATTAAGCGATGACTGAAAAAAATGACAAAATATACACCTATACGATGAGTATTGCTGGAAAGTGGGATTTCACCTGGTAAAACTGGTCGTAAAAGAAATGTGATTCTCTTAAAATATGAATTAGCGCATTTTGGACGTCATGAGAATACTGATTTTTTTTACCACAGTAATATCAAAGAGTAGGTGTGGTAATATTTTTAGATTCGTACCACTACACGCCAATAAATTTATTGATATAGTAAATTACACAAATGTTTTTAGTAGGTTACACAGAATCATAAAACCGTTTTAACGTAGTTCTTGATAGACTATAGTGATCGCAAAAATGTCGCCTTCCTGATGATTTAGGCATTTTGTCCAGTTAATTTAAATCACAAAGTTACTAAATACATGAACTAGGGTCACCATCTTAAGATTTAACACTTAGACAGGCTTTATAATTAAAAAGGAATTTTAGTGTAAAATTTAAATATAAAATTAAATGATGGTGTTTTTCTTTATTTTTTTCTAGTTTCCACAGCCCACTAATCAAAAATACTTTTTTAAATCAATGGTAGTACTTGGTTTTCTTAAATTTCTGATCATTTTGAAAATAAACACCATGTTTATATATATCAGTTATTGTTATTTGTTTAAGTCAAATTTAATAATTGAAATTTTAACCCTTTTCTGACGACCGATTTCTTTAAAATTTGGTACACACTCTTGATGACAGTACAATCTAAATACATTCTTTCCCAGCAAACACTATTTGCCGGCAATATACATTTTTCATATTGGCATTGATGGTAAAGCATTGGCAATTGGTGGCAATATTATGCCAACATCTAATACGCATTAAAAAGTTAACCCTAAATAAACACTCAATTGCCAATAAATTTTACATGCAGGCGAATTGCCGGCAAGCATACAAAAATGACGGCATATCGATCCTGATTAAATAAGGCATGCCTCTTTGTTGCAGGCAAATAAATATTGGATTTTTGAAGGCAAACCTTCAACGCATATTTATACTTTTCAAACCATATTATTAACATTGGTATTTAACTAACTTTAGAGCAATTTTTTGATCTGTTTTCTTTATAAGGCAGCTAAACAACATTATTTTATGTTTTTTTACATAATTTAAAGAAAATGGCCTTTTCCTAACATTTTATTGATACAAATCATGCAAATAAAAATTAAGTCAAACAAAATGTTTATTATGTACATATTTTTGAGAGAATAAAAATAAAATGATGGTAAAATTAGCTAGGTTAATTTCGACGATTTCGACCGAAGGTGATAAATTCAAATTTCCCGCTTAGCCGAAATACAAGATTTGACAATTTGACAGATGAGGCAACCTTGCTTTTGTTTGGCCGCTTTGTACAATTGTTTTCTACGTGGTTTTGTAGCTTTTTAGTTTCTTTTTTAAAGAAAAGAGTTTTTAGTAGACATAATTAAGTGTATTCATTACCTAATTAGTGTGTGTTGTGTAATTAATTGGTGATGGATAGTCAAGAAGGCGGGTTATTCAAGTAGACTGTTAGGAACTGTAAACATTTCGTTTAAAACCAATTTAAATTTGTAGTTACCTAAAAAAATTATATGATATCAGGGAGTTGTCTTATTAAAAATTTTAAAGACGTGTTAATAAAAAAAATTATATATATTTAATAGTTTTTTTTTGACATTTAACTTCTTTAAAATATTTCTCCCTATGTTTTATATCTGAAAATTGAGTGTAAGTGTCCCTTAAATACTTACTATTTTAAAGTGTTTTCTTTTGATTTACTATCTTTTTTTTTAATTTTATAACATCCTTTTTATTTATTTTTTGGTTTATTGTTACGGTATAAAAATTTATTTTATGTAATTTTTTTATTGATAAAGTTTTCCTGCCTTTTTTTCTCATTTTTTCGATTACAAAATTCTAAACATGTTATTTAACTTTTGGGACATTCAACTTATAAAACTTGCAACACTTATTTAATGATAAATGCCATTATCCTAAACGCATTTCTTTGCCAATAATTTATTAATAATGGATGCCATCATCCTAAACTCATTTTTTGGCATAACTTATTAATGATGGATGCCATCACATTATCTGCAACACATGGCCTAATAACGGCTAATTTTTACATGCAGGCATTTTGCCAATGCCTTGCCATTAAAGAGTGTTGGCAATGCCAGTAAATTAAATGTACAACGCCGGCAAAAAATGTTATATGGGTTTATGCTTGTAAATTCAAGATGGCTGCCGATACAAAATGGTGGATTACATATTACTTCACTACAACCTTAACATGGGTCTCGCTTTGATCTTCTTATCAATCTAGAGTATTAATCAGACAAAATATAAAATTGTTGGGCTCTTAAAATGTCTAATAAAATAATTAATAATTAATAATTAGTGCGATCTGGTAGCTAGGACTTCTTTTTTAGCTTTTAGTACAATATAACCGTTTAACATTTTTTTTAATATAAATTATTTTTAAAGAATTCAAATTCAGGAAAAAAGTACCTCCAGTAAAAACCGGAAATTATTTTGAGGTTATGCTTATGCCTTAAAATGTCAATTTATGTTTATAATATAACTTAAAACTTTTAAAAGATTTTTCTGCCAGAAGGGCGTATCCACATAATTTGTGATTTTGTTCGCAAAATTTGACGCTTATGGCGATTTGTTTGACATGCCAGAAAGCCGTATTCCCTGCCTCAATAGAATAGCCATTTAATGCATTTTTTTGTGGCATATCAAAATTTATTACAATTTCGAACATGTCAGAAGGTCTTATGTTCTCACATAAAAAGAAAATTACAAATTATGTGGATACGCCCTTCTGGCAGAAAACCCTCGATATGAAAACAACGATAAGAATTTAAGAAGCAATAATTTTATGCCTAGTTCTCATTTAAACAAAAATTGCGTAAATCCGGAACTGCGAGTTGGCGCAGTTTTCAAAAAGTCGTCTGTTTATGGAGGCAAAAAACATAAAATTGCGTTCTATATTTAAATAAGAATATCTTTTTAACTAAAAAAACCTGACAAGCACATTATTAAACAAGAAAATCGGCGAATTTCGTAAAAAGTTAAACATTTTCAACTTTTTTCCGGAACTGTCACAGATCTGCCACTTCTTCAACATGGCTGCGGACAGTCCAATGCAATTTTGATATTGTAGTCACGTAATTCCGGACTTCCGAGGTTCTGCAATATTTTACCGTACATGAGGCATTATGTGTCACCTGTCAGAGTACGCAAAGATACATATTGGGCAACTTTAAGCTATTCATTAAATTTATGGTGCAATAATTTTAGAACTCTGACCAGGTCTGGCATAACGCACTTCTTAATAAACTTCCCTCCTATGGTCTTTCAACTAAACTCTGTACTTGGCTCTCTAGTTATCTATCTGATCGTCGTATATCAGTTATTGTGGACGGCCATTCTTCAAGCTTTCACAAAGTAAATGCTGGAGTCCCTCAGGGCTCAGTTCTGGCACCAACATTGTTTCTTCTTCACATCAACGACCTTCTCTCGTCCACAACTAATTCCATTCATAGTTTCGCCGACGATAGTACCCTTCACACCAGTTTTCAGGTTCCTAAACCCATCACTAAACCTGACTTTGAAAACAAACGCAGAGCGATGCAGATATCTCTTTCGCAGGATCTTAATTTAATATTGGATTGGGGCGCTAAAAATCTCGTCCATTTTAATGCATCCAAAACACAATCATGTTCCTTGTCGCGAAAAGAGTCATCAAATACTCATCCTCTACTTATGAGCGGCCAAGTTTTACAGAGCAAAGACACCTTCAATCTTGTGGGCGTAACATTTGAAAGTAACCTTAACTGTCATAAACACATTGTATCTATAGCCACGGCAGCTTCAAAAAGCTTGGATTTCTTTTTCGATCCAAAAGTATTTTTCCCCTGCTAATTTATACACTTTATATGTGTCCCAAATCCGACCTCCCTTGGAATATTGTTCTCATATCTGGGGCATGGCATTCCCCACAACCCTAAGCATTCTTGATTCTATTCAAAAAGAGCTATTTGTCTCATTAATGATCCTTTAATTACAGAAAGGCTTTCCTCTCTTACCCATCGTCGGGCTGTGGGGGATTTATCGCTTTTTTATAGGTACTTCCATGGCTTCTGCTCTGAAGAATTGTCCAGTATAGTTCCTCCACTCACGGTTCCCAATAGAGAAACTCGTGGTTCCGCGCGTATGCATCCCTATACTGTCCAACTGGACAGGCCCCGAACTTCCCACTTTGTTCGTTCTTTTATCCCTAGAGTTTCTAGATTGTGGAACCTGCTGCCCGGGAGGTCTTTCCTTCCCCCAAATCTTCAAGTATTTAAGTCCCGTGTCAACAAACTTCCTCTTACCTTAAGACACCCACGGTACGTTAGTATTTAGGCTTTTAGCCTTCGTGGTTTGTCCAAAGATAAAAAAAACTCAGCGTACAATTATTTTTTCGCAATGATGACAAATTTTATGGAAAAAACAAATAATATTTTTAATTCAATTCTAACAATTGGTGGAATTTAGCGATGATTGAAAAAATACACACCTTTAGGATGAGTATTGCTGAAAAGTGGGATTTCACCTAGTAAAACCCGATTTTTCCTTATTTTACAATATTTAAGCGTTGGGAAATTTTTTAAAATAAACATATGAATGCGCATCTAATTTAATGTTCTATTTTATAGATTTTCACGTGTATGTACTAAATATAAAATAATTGTTTGAATAATGAACATTCTTGAAAGTATATTTAGAGTTCAAAATAAACAAATAACATAGGCGTAGAGTTAATTTTATTTTTATTTAGCTACCAACCATAAAGTTCTTAAGTATCATGGTTGTCTTAAACAAAGTAAGAGGCAGTTTATTTAATATTTAAATGAAAATTGAAAAATAATTAATTATTTTTAAATGCAGCAAGTTTCACAGTTTACATTTTAGAGATCCAGAAGTGCATAAACTAAAAAGTTCAAAGCTTCTTAAATTGAATTAAAGTCTATTAACGCCAAAATTTTGTTTTTTGTACAGGGGTACCAAATTACAGGGTGATGGGACTTTCAAAGAAGTTTTTATGGCAACTTATTGGTGGTTACAGATTTTAAATGTGATATTTCGTCTTTAAGGATCATCAACCAAAGTTTTCTTTATATTTCGTTGGATAAACTTGTATTTTCTAATGCATAGAATATCTAAACGAAATGTTGCTTTAATTTGGGTTTATTTACCATCTTATTTAATATTTAGAAAGTAATTTTCTATTCCATAAAAGTTAAATTAGAAAAATAAAACTGCACCCATTGTAAAATGTAATCATTTATTAGTTGACTTTGTTTATAAGTATAACACTGAAAATTATTGTTAGCTTTACATGCTTTATGACGATTCTGTTTCAATATTTGGTTATGGTAATTTTTATAGTCATGGTCGTAACAAATGAATTTAATTGAAATTTTAACGATAATTAAAATTACTGAATGGAATCATAAACGCCGGATTTCCAAAATCTGTTTGGATGCTTAAAACTTAAAACGCTTAAAACTTAAAACTCTTAAAACTTTTTTTTCTTGTTTGGTCCCCTCGACAAAAATACACAATTATTAGCCTAGTTTACACCGCGAGGACCAATTAGATCCGTGGACTAAACCCAGGACTTATTTTTGTTAGTTCACTAGTGTTTATACCTACTTAGTTTATGGATCAATTTAATTCACGTTTATTCCTAGTACCAAAATGACAGCTGAGCATATGACCAGAACCTAACCTCGTTTTTTATCTTTTAAAACTGTATTGCTTTTAAATTCCATTTGAAAAAAATTGAAAAACAGTTTTGGGTAAATATCAACAAAATTTAAAAAAATTTAAACAAACAACAAAATTATTAGGGGAAGACCGAAATTCAACGTCTTTTTCGTCGAAATGCGCACTGTCAAAGATCAAGGCTGTCATATTGGTCCACTAAAGAAAGTCCGACGTGTTTACACCAAAGAAAATCATATTTGGTCACCCCCATTTGAGACGGACTGAATTGGAGTAGCAAATTTTAATACTCAAGTGTTTACACCGTGAATAAAGTACGCGTGACGTCATTTAGACCTCGAACTAAAAATTTGGTCTCCCGGTGTAAACTAGGCTATTTTTTCTTGTTTTTTTATCCTAAATGGGCATATAGTTCTTAAGTGGATTTATAAAGTATGTATTAGTCTTGGATTTAACCAAGGAATAAAAAAACTAACCAAAACTAATCATGACCCTAACCTATACTCTGTAATAATAGCAGAACTATTGTAATGCAATAAGACTGAAACTCATTAAAGTCTTTACACATGGGTTTTATTTAAATTTGCATTTGGCTAATGCGCATTACAGCGCTCGTGTAAACTTAATGTCTGTCTCTATTATTAAATTATATGCACACCTTTAGGGTACCAAACAAGAAGAAATAATTATGCATTTGTCCAGGTGACCAGACTAAAATAAAAAGAGTCAAAAGAGGTAAAATCTTATTATCTGCACAAACAAGAAAACACCGTTAAACGTCTAGACGAATGAAGGTAAAAAAGCTCCGCTTGGCTTTGTACTTAAAACTGCCTTGGTTATATGTGAGATGGAAATGGTGGGTTGATTTAAGGCAATAACTTTTAAGTATTTTTTCATGTATACGCACATTTTAGATTTTAATGTGGCATAGATAATTGCATTTTTGTTCAGAAGCACAATTGGAAGTGCAAATAATTTGTTTTTTGGCCTAAAATACTTGATTCTCCTAACATTTCCAGACTGGTCGCAAAGTTACAAAAATTTTAAAACGCAAATCCTAAATCTGACCTCAATCAGTGACAATTATGCGGCACAAATACGTACGTGAAAGAAAAAGAAATTATGAGAATTAACTCTATCACGAACTGAAATCAAAGATCTTAAACTGTTTTTACAGTTTTAAAGTTTTTAAAATAAAATTTACTAACTTAACGACATTTAAAAACAACTAAAAACAATTATTTATTATTTTGTAAAATTTTTATGAATAACATAATTAAGACATATTATTTATTTTTTTAAGTTTTTCTTATCTATATTTTTTGCGTGGGGTAATTTTTAAAATAGTGTGTTTTGCTTTTTAAAATTAATTTGTTATTTATCTCTGTCTTTATATCTATATACAAGACGCACATATCTGAAAAAGGCGGAAGATACCTGTAAAATGTTGATTTTTTAAATGTGTTAGTATAGTCCTTTAAAAGCACGTCACTTGAACTTTAGAACCTAATTTTTAGTATTTCCTATATTACACAGTCGTTAAGTCACTATAATCATTGAATTTTTATGTATCTATTTAAAGTTTAAACGCGTTTTTCTCAAAGTTACATTTTACAAATTGGCGGACACAATAAATCAAAAAGTAGACCGATCTTCCTGAAATTTTTCACACACTAAAAATTCCAAAAATCTCTTAAAGAATAGTTATTTATTAGATAAGTGAGTTATATTACATATAAGTCACGCAAGAAAAGTTTAACTCTCGAGCCCGAAGGGCGAGAGGTAATTTTCTTAAGTGACTTATATGTAATAACTCACGTGTCTAATACAAAATTTTATCCAACACTTTCGTATAAATCGTTTTTAATATCGAAAATAATTTGAAAACGTCATCCATTATTTGTTACTTGTCATTGTCAACACCAGCAACAAAATTTTGTATTGTCTATAATTCACTAGTGAGCTAAAGGGTACTTTAGCTCACTAGTGACTTATAGTACACTTTATATCCTCAAAATCTGATCAATTATGTAGATATTATATGTATGTAAGTGTTGGATAAATATATATTTTTTTAAAGCAAAATGATGGAAAAATTGAGCCAAAAATTCTTTTATTTTTTTTAAGCATTGTATTCCGTGGATTCATTTTTTAAAAACTTTTTATCCAACACTTACATATAATATCTACATAATTGATCAGATTTTGAGGATATGAAGTGTACTATAAGTCACTAGTGAGCTAAAGTACCCTTTAGCTCACTAGTGAATTATAGACTTTAGCTCACTAGTGACTTATACTAATTCTTTATTACTTCCAACATTTCACAATTAAAAAAATAACATAAAACAACTAATATATTATACTACAATTTATTCGTGTTTATATTAACAGTAATTGTTATATTAGATTTATCTTGGACAACGTTACATTGTGCGAAGTGTTCTTCAGGAAGTCTTTCAGCACTAGTACTTGCCTTGGTGCGCTCTTCACCCTGTATTCCTCTTGCAATCTCAAACTTGTTAGAGATGCAATCTTCTAAATATCCTTCTGCCACGGTAGAAGACTTCCACCCGCCATGGCGTTTAAGGTTTGGTGATATCGGCCCCAGCGTTGACTAGAAGTGTCGCTGAAGAACGCCGCATGCTATGACCACTATATAAGATTTCATCAGGTAGTTGCAAATAATGAGCAACTACTCTCGGAATTTTCGAAATTTTATTTATTCCCACGCATTGCCTAGTGCATTTGCCTTTTGAAAGTTGACAAAAATCTTTTGTGAGGCGTGTTCTCTGGCCTTAGGGACACATATTTTCTAAATAATTCAAGCACATTTACCAAAAATCCTTCTTTTAAAATTGTAAAGCTTCTCGATTTGTTCGTCTTGGTATCAGGTATAGAAACATAAATGTACTGGCCTTTATCTACTATATCTTCAATACTTAAGCGAGTTAGTTCGTCACAACGGCATGCACCAGCGATTCCCAATATCAATGCAACCTATAAAAATCCGTACAGATAAATATTTAATACAAGAAACTAAAGTAAATTCATACCTTTGACATTAAGTGCTCGTCGTCAGGTGCCTCAGCCAAAAATTTTTCGATGTATTGCCTCTCCAGAATTTTTTGCCTTTTTCGGTTTGAAATTTCTTGAATTGCTCTTCAAATAAGCGACAACTTTTCCATACCTCCCTATATCCAAGTTCTTATATACTTTTAAGGTCGTTTTTATCATTGAATACTTGGTCCACATTGATGAGGGAGCAACTTTTTTCGATAAAAACAGAAAAGTAAGCCATAATAACATCTTCATTTATAGTACCAACTCCTCGCCTTTTCCTCCATGCTTCAAAATCTTCAAATTCTTTATTGTAACGTTAGTTTTGACTTCTCTGGAATTAAACTGCATGTCGCTACCGCAGCTTCTTCCAAAATTTCCGCAGGAACTTCACAATTTTCCATTTCGCAAAGCATTTTATGTTTGTCTACAAAGTTGTTTACTAAACAAACCCGTAGTTACCAACAAAATGCATTACAACCAAACAAGCTTGCTTTCCAAAAATACAAAATTTTGTTGCTGGTGTTGACAATGACAAGTAACAAATAATGGATGACGTTTTCAAATTATTTTCGATATTAAAAACGATTTATACGAAAGTGTTGGATAAAATTTTGTATTAGACACGTGAGTTATTACATATTAAGAAAATTACCTCTCTCGCCCTTCGGGCTCGAGAGTTAAACTTTTCTTGCGTGGACTTATATGTAATATAACTCACTCTATCTAATAAATAACTATTATAGGTTTACCGACAAATTAGGACACAAAAACATATTGTTTTTTAATTTTGAAATTACTAGAACCGATGCTAGAGTGCCGGCCGATTGGGACTTCTCGCCTAGAAAAATTTGGCGTACAGTCTTCGTTTTAAATAATTAAAATTAAAAAAAATCATATTTTATTATTATTATTATGAATAAAACTACATATTAATTTTGAAAATATTTAATGAATCTTTCATTTAAAAAGATCGTAATTGGGTTTCAATGATACCACATCAGAAGTGCACTCTTTCCAATAAAAAAAGGGCATACATTAAAAAATATATTCAGTAAAACATAGTACCTTTATCTTTTGAAATGCGGTTAAAAATAAATTTAATTATACTTTTTTTTCGGTAATATAGGGGGGTCAGTTTTAAATTGTACAAACTCCAGTTTTATAAAAAATTAACAAAAAACCCCATAAAATGAAAATATTGCATTTTTTCTAGGCTGGAACACTGTTATGAATGTAGTCATAGTCTAAAAAAATTAATTTAATACTAAACAAAATTTAAGTACTCTGGACAAATAGTCGGAAATCATTTTAAAAATGAGGGAGCAAGGCCCGCCGCAAATTGAACCCAGCCCACGCACAGCACATGCGTAGCCCACGCTCAACCCATCCTTCCCACGTCCACGTTTTTCATCAGTTTACCGCATATTGGACCCAATGAGTACTTAAATTTTCTTAAGTATTAATTTTACGGACCTAGGTTCGCTTAGATTTTTACACTACCAACAGAGGGCGTAATGAGTAATAAACTGCTACGTTAAGATGCCATAACGAGCTCTTAAGGAATGTCTTTAGGGCTCATTGTTTTTCCTACACCGTACTGATAAGTGCCAAAATAGTTCGAAACCGGTCTGCGGTTATTGATGTTAATTAGCTTTGAAAGAAAGACTTTTGGCTAGTGTAAAAATCCGCATCGCAAGAGTGGATAATATCCAACGGATGCAAAATCTTGCTCTGCAAGAGTGGCGAGCTTGGTGTGGGGGCTAACGTATCAGCCTCTCACCGCAGCGATCCTGGTTCGAATCTTGGTTCCCTCCACCGGATTTTTAATAGCTCGTCACCTCACAGATGGTAATGGCAAAGCCTCTGTGTAGTATTCTGCCAATCCTAGGTAGTAGTTATTTTAAAAACAACGTTCGTGGTGGCACTACCGCGTTGTCTAAAAGGTGCTGTGCAATGCAAAAACTGCATGTTTCAGTGCTTGGATAACGTTGACGGAACAGAGTAAAAATTGGATTAAACATCTAATAACCCGGCACTCACGGTACACTGATATTTAGGCATAAGCCTTCGTGAGATGTCACAAAGATAAAAAAAAGTTACAAGCAGTAAGAAGTTTTACTTCCTTATTTTTTAGAAAAATATATTTATTCAAATTCGGCTACTTGAGTTGTATAACCTGTCGTATAACAAGTTGTGTAGTCTGTGGGATTTGTTAGATTTTACACACATACCTCTATGTACAGGGTGTCCCATTTTGGTTGTCCCTTATGGGAAACTTGGAAACCATAAGAGATATTAAAAATCCGATACCCCATCCTCGAGCTCTTTTGGAGAAAACATTTATGGTAAAAACAGATCATCGCTATCGCGAAGCGTTTCAGAGATACAGGGTGATTCTCGATTTTTTCACTTTTTGAAAAGGTCCTGTAGCTTTGTTGTTATTACAGATACGAGAAAACTAATTGCACATTATAAAGACACTTTTTCCGTAGAATCCAGTGGCGTAGCCAAAAATTTTTTGAGCTGTCATTTTTGACATATGACCTAAACATGTTTTTTTTTTATTAGGGACACCCTATAAATGATTAGGTAATTAAATTGCTTGTTTTTTTCTGTATAAAATAATATATCATAGTAGGTGGTTTAATAAATTTTTACGTCAAATATTGGAAAAATTATGATTTTAAAGACGTATTGCGGCTTCTATCTGTTTTTTAAATTGTTTTATATTTTTGTTTTAAAAGGAATCTGTCATCCCTTAGGTCAGGAGACATTTCCGTAGAAAAAAACAAAAAATTAGTTTACAACAACAATAATAAACTAGTTATATTAATAAAACTTAAAAATTTATCAAGTTTTTTTAATTTTAGAGTTTTTTATTTTTTTTTATAAATTCTCCATGTCAACTTTACCAATAGAGCAAAAAAAAAAAAAAAAAAAAAATTTAAAGTCCAAAATAAAAATCGAAAAATTTTTGACACACCCTGTATAACTTTGATTTTTATTTTTTTATACAACATTATCATACTAATACAGTACCAAAATTTTTTGCTTCAAATTCATAAATAAGGACGCTATGAATTTTTAAATTTAAACATAAAAATAATTATTTTTAATTTTTTGGGACACACTGTATCATTTATATATATATATAATAATATTTTTCCTTATCATATATATTATCCACCATAATTTCATCCTTATATATTCATAAATAAAATTGTAGGAAATTTTTAAAGTTAAGAATAAAAAAACATCATTTTAATTTTTTGAGACACCCTGTATCATTTTTTATGTATAATAATATTTCTCACCATCACATTTATCAAATACCAAAATTTCATCACTTTATTTTCATAAATAAAATTGTAGGAAATTTTTAAATTTTAAAATAAAAAAATTTTTTTAATTTTTTGAGACACCGTGTATCATTTTATTATGCGTATTAATAATCTTCTACATCATACATATTATTTACCAAAATTTCATACTTATATATTTATAAATAAAGTGGTAGGAAATTTTTAAATTTTAAAATAAAAAAATGCGTCTTTAAAATCATAATTTTTTCAATATTTGACGTAAAAAATTTATTAAACCACCTACTATGATATATTATTTTTAATCAGAAAAAAACAAGCAATTTAATTACCTAATCATTTATAGGGTGTCCCTAATAAAAAAAAACATGTTTGGGTCATATATCAAAAATGACAGCTTAAAAAAATTTTTGGCAACGCCACTGGATTCTACGGAAAAAAGTGTCTGTATAATGTGCAATTAGTTTTCTCGTATCTGTAATAACAACAAAGCTACAGGACCTTTTCAAAAAGTGAAAAAATCGAGAATCACCCTGTATCTCTGAAACGCTTCGCGATAGCGATGATCTGTTTTTACCATAAATGTTTTCTCCAAAAAGAGCTCGAGGATGGGGTATCGGATTTTTAATATCTCTTATGGTTTCCAAGTTTCCCATAAGGGACAACCAAAATGGGACACCCTGTACATTCAGTATTTGTTGGATAAAAGTTTTAAGCAAATACTGTAAAAAGCTAGGTCCCGCCACTGTAATAAAGTAAATCTAATAGATTTTATGACATTCTGGTTCCGCCTTTGATCATTAGAACATAATATATTATATACCACTCTTTTTTAAATATTTCTAGTATTAGTTAAAGAGTTAAGGCAACCAATAAAAGCACAAGTACCAAAATATTGTCGCATTTAACTTAATTAAAGAGTGATGTTTTGTGTTGTTCAATAATAATCTAAAAACGTTTTAAATCTCACGTGAATTGTCCCGGGATTAAACGTGTTTAATTAAATTTATCTCTATCATATTTACATAACAATTATATCATAATAAGAACAACTAACATCAAATTCAAAATACCGTTGTCGATTTAAATATCATGTCATTTATATTAGATACGTTCAAACGGTGGTTCGGCATGGATTCTTCACAAGATAAACAAAACACCCTGGAGACGGTCGACGAAACGTCTGAAGCGCCCAGCGAAGATAAGCCGAAATCCAGGAGGAAGAGGAATGTGACCGATGTTCCACCGACTGGAAATACGTTGCCGGATGGAAGAGAAGGGGAACCGTTTTAATTGGAGGATAAAATGCGTAAGTTTTTTTTTAATTTTTAATTATTAGATTTTCTGTTAGTCTAAGATTCGAATAGGAAGCAACCTTTACCCATGTGTTTACCGGATAAAAACGGGTTTTTATTAAATATTGTATTTATAAAAATTATGGTCAAGGCTATTAAAATATATATAATTAAAAAGTAGTAATTTATGTGTGCATAAAGTGATACTTTTTTTTACGAATGGGAAATTTGACAGCACGAGCAGTTAGGCGAGTGCGGCAATCCCATGAGTAAAAAGACACTTTATGCATTTGTTACATAATATATTTTTTCCACAATTTTAATTTGTTTTTCTAAAATACCTTTTTATACATGGTTTATTTATTTAAACCTATTAATTTAAATTTTTGCAGCACAGCCATTATATGGCAACAAAAAATCATAGCCTCCTTATTATTTATGAGACAATTTTATCCTCTTTATAACTATGCATTTAAAATTTACTTTTAGGAAATTGTATGTACTTACTTTTGTAGAAATAATACTAACACAGTAAAAACTTCCCTTTTAATTTCTTAATCATCCAAATTCATTATTATTATGTTCAATAATTTCTATTAAATTTATTTGCAAACTGTCTAATTTTAAAACAAGTGACACATGAACTGAAAGAAATAATGACGAAAACAATGGTCACTTGACCGTTTGGTTCAGTTGATGTCGCGTTTACTCTTTACATTGCATTCTGCATCTGCATCTGATATATATTTGGGTTTATTGAAGTAGACATTGAAATAAAGCACTAATTCAAAGTGTGAAAAACAGCTCGAAGTGTTAGAAAAAGTTACTTTTTTTTAACACTTTATGTAGTGTATTAGAATGAAGTACTTTAACCTCATGTTAACGATTACAAAAACAGCATTTTTTTAACGGTTGTGGAAAAATATTTTTATTCTACATGACAGTACCAATAAATCCAATTTTTTTAAATTTTACAAACATAGCGGTGGAAAATTTGTAGTATTTTTGTATTTTTTAAAAATACATATTTTTTTATCTAGCATTTACATATTTAAAAAAATAGGGGTTGTCATTATACAAGGTGTAATGAATGGTAATTGTTTGGGTACACGCCAAAAAATTAAATTAAAAGTACCAAAAACCAAAAAAATTAAAACAAGTAAAAAGATAACTAAAAGTCGACGTTTTGGTGGCAAGTCTGCCACCGTTGTCAAAATAAATTGAATAAAAATAATAAAAATAAAAATTAATTATTATTAAGGTTTTAAATTTTAAAATTTGTATCTTTTTTTTATGATATTCTGAGAACTCTTTGACATTAAATGTCAAATATGTTTGTTTGGTTATAGTGTCATAGTGACATAGATAACTGGTTGCTGGTGTATTTATTGTTTTTATTACAAAAAAGGTGAATAGTTAGTTAATTTTGAGTCTTCCTGAAGATACTCCAGTATCAAGCAAAGGCAACCAAGTATTATTTAAATTAATTGAAATTGATGCTACACAATTATCTTTATTTAATATTATATACGCACTTTCTTTGATTTTCCTTTTTTAGAAGAAGTTTCCTTTGCTAAAATGCTCGAAGCATCCCAGTTTATTCTATGATTGTTATCAAATGCGTGTTGGCAGATTTTTGATTTATGAAATTCTGTGTTTTTAATTTATGATCTGTGTTCTTTTATGCGTTTCGTTAATGGTCTACAAGTTTCACCTATATAAAACTTGCATTCGCAAGGTATTTTATAAACGACATAATTTGTATTTTCATTTAAGTTTTATGGTTTTGTTTTTGTTAATTGAGATCTAATAGTGTTTTGTGTTTTAAAGATTGTGCGAATATTAAATTTATGTCCTATTCGTTGAATTTTATTTGATAGTCCGGAAATGTATAGTAAAAATAAATTTGTAATAGGTCTATTTTGATTTTGTCTTATAATTGGAGTTTTAAATTTAAGGAAACAATTATTTATAAAATCAAGAGGATAATTATTTTGAATTAAAATAATCTTTTTCTATATTTATATTTTGATTAGAACAAACGACTTTAATTCTATCAAATAGACTACTAGATACTCCCTTTTTAACCATTATTGAGTGATTTAAGTTAAAATTTAAGTATTATATCTATTTGTATGTGTAGGCTTTCTATAGATTTTTGTTTCAAAATTGTTTAAATCTTTTCTTATTAAAATGTCAAGAAATGGTAGTTGTGAGTTGTTTTCTTTTTCTAAAGTAAACTTAATAGTTGGTTCTTGTGTATTAATGTGTGTTAAAAAATATACATACCGCCATATATGAAAGGGGCGTTTTAACCCAGACTGTCAATGTAAAATGTTTCGGGTGTCGGACTGGGCAACCGCACGTCACTTTTTTGTCGGACAAGTTTACCACAATATTTTACATACAATTTTTAAATATTGTGCCGAAAAAGGGTTATAGTTAGGAAACTCCAACCCGATATAGATGGGTCCTATTTAATTTATTCTGAAAGCGATGCCGCCAAGTACACAAAAAATGATAAAGTAAACAAAACTTTTTGAATGCACATAGCCACGGACAGAGCCTGATTACATATTTTTAGATAAATAATAAAAAATTCATGGCTAAAACACATATCACCTACTTACAAGACATTCTCTTATTTCGCCTCTGTGCTACTATAAAACCGGTGGCACGTGGCGTGGTACTAAAAATCGTTGGGTTAAATATTTTTGCTGCAATAAATCATTGTTCACAAAAGGGTTTCTTTACTTTATCATTTTTTGTGTACTTGGCGGCATCGCTTTCGGAATGAATTAAATAAATATGAACCCATCTTTACCCAAAACATGTCCATGGGCTTATGGTTTCGTGACTGTGACACTTACGATTTTTGGCACAATGTTTAAAAATTTCATTAGGTTTTTTTGTGTACGAATAACGGTATTTTAGGAGGTGACTCGTTTTAAATAAAATACCTACACTGTATGTATTAGGCGTCTTTGTTTTTAAAACATCTTCTATAAAATTTAGAAAAAATAAGGCTATTCTATTTTGAATTTAATAGTATTAGTAACACACTTTTTCTGTTTCAGATGTCACCAGGTTTAAAAAGGCAACACTATCCCTTCTATTCTAGAAAACTATACCTACTTACTGCTGAATATGTTAAAGCTTTAACTAAAATATCGGAACAGAGTTAATTTACTATTGGTTAAGCTTCTTATGAAATTACTTCTTTATAAAATTTATAAAAAATATTTATTGCTATTTAGAATGATAAAAATTTACATATTATATCTAATATCCTAGATATAGAATATAGAACCATAACCTCGCGACATTATTAAAATTTTTGCTCAACTTGCTGTTAATAAAATGTATGAGTTTTTACTTGTCATCCTCCTGAAACTATGATTATTACCAGACATTTTTCGAATACACGAAAATTTCTAATGTTTTATTTAAAAAAATCGTGCACAAGGAAAACTTTTAGGATTGTGGTTAATTTTATAAAAAAGTAGTTAACTAAACAATATAAGAACATTTTGGTTAAGAAACATGCAAATATAATTTGACAAAAATGATATTAAGTTGCATTTAAATCAGGGCCATTGGAGACAAACAAACGAATTCGTTTTTGTTCGCTGTCATTTAAATTCACCTTTGCCGACCTTCATTGGAATATGTGCAAACTCAAACGAAAAAGTTTGGTTCGCCATTTAAAAACAATAATCAATAATCCTAAAGTCCGTTTTACAGTCGGCAAGTTCTTTCTACAACTTGCTAGAAACTTGTGGTAGGCATGCACAGTACGCAAACAGCTGATTTTTGGCAGCGTTTTCTGCAACTTTATTGCGACTTTCAACTTTACCCAGTTGGACAGATTTTTCTAGCAGTTAAAACTGCAAGTCTGGGAAAAATTTGGTTATTTTAGTGGTACCAACCCCACCCAAAATTACTAGTTGAGACCACCACCTTCTTGCTTTTTTCTTGAAATTGTATCCCCCAGGAGGTTAGCGGCAGCAATAATGAGGCAAATTGTAGCCGCGATGGCTCTTTTTCGTTCGATTTTTTTAACTTTTAACAGCTATTCTGAATACCGGTCAATAGCTAGGTTAGGTTCTAACTTTATTTTCACATTTTTGCACGTTGGTACCTTGCTCTATTTTTGCAATATTAAAAAGCGAATTTCCGACTGTAAAACGAATCTGCAATTAACTTGCAGCAAGTTTATTGTTGAAAGACAGTTGCTGCAACAAAATTGCAGAAAGAACTTGCCGACTGTAAAACGGAATTAACGACCGAATTAGTTCGTTTGCTTGTTTCGCTCTAATTTAAATGCAACTTTAAAATCCACTTCATTGCGTCGCTGTTATTTTACGTATGTAAAAGCTAGCATTGTAAGGTGAGCATAATTCTTAATTTTTTGGTTAAAATATAGTGTGCTAATATGGTGCTTATTTGAGTCCAAAAATTAAAAATTTGACGCTCTTTCAGGTGCCAGAAAAAGCAATACATTTCTAGCTATAGATAAAGCCAGCATTAGCCTAGTTTACACCGCGAGGATCAATTAGATCCAGTGGACCAAACCCAGGACTTATTTTTGTTAGTTCACTAGTGTTTACACCAACTAAGTTTATGGATCAAATTAATTCACGTTTAATCCTAGTACCAAAATGACAGCTGAGCATATGACCAGAACTTAACCTCGTTTTTATCTTTTAAAACTGTATCGCTTTTAAATTCCATATGAAAAAGAATACGCAAACAGTTTTGGTTATATATCAACAAAATTTAAAAAAATATAAACAAACAACAAAATTTGACCGAAATTCAACGTCTTTTTCATCGAAATGCGCACTGTCAAAGATCAAGGCTGTCATTTTGGTCCACTAAAAAAGTCCGACGTGTTTACACCAAGGAAAACATATTTGGTCACCCCCATTTGAGAAGGACTGATATGGAGCAGCAAATTTTAATACTCAAGTGTTTACACCGTGAATAAAGTACGCGTGACGTCATTTAGACCTCGATCTAAAATTTGGTTCTCCCGGTGTAAACTAGGCTATTGTATACACCAAAAGTAATCTTGGGCATCTCTAATTAGTGCTCAATGAGTATAGCTGGGACCAGATTTTATTCATTCTGAAAGGGTTGCCGCAAAGTATCTTATGTAAACAAACCCATTACTAAAAACAATAATTTATTGCATCAATAAATAATACACCCGACGAGTTTATAATTCATTATGACACGGGTCAGCTTTTTATAGCAGGGCAGAGACGAAATAAGATGATGTTTTGTTTATTTTATCACTTGTGCGACATTGCTTTCAGAATTAATTTTAGGGGTTTAAACTTTACTGGTAATATAAGAGGAGTACAGAAACTCAATTGAAATTATCGAACGGGCACGAAAAACTAACGAAACTAATAAATCAATTTTTGACAAAATGGTGAATGAGTATAAAATTCATAGAACCTCAAGCGCCACAAACGGCCATTAAAAACTGTCACATTGGGGGCATGGTTAGTTAAATCTTTTTTTTAATTCCTAAATAAAGCGAACTTAAAAAACAGATTTAACTAACCAGGAACTAGCCATGACCTCCCCCCATGTGACAGTTTTTCATGACCGTCTGCGGCGCTTAAGGTTTATGAATTTTATACTTACTCATTTAACATTTTGTTAAAAATAGTTAGTTTCGTTAGTTGCCTAAGATTACTTATATATTTTGTTTTTTGGCAGGGCCGTATTAACTGTTTGAGGCGCCCTAGTGCTAGAATTCCCGGAGCGCCTATTTTCCACCAAAATTTTTTGAAAAAAGGTCCTTTCCTCCGTAGCGCCTATTTGGAAAGCTAGGTGCCTTACTTCAGCACCCGAAATAAAATCTGATGACCAAAAACAAAAAAAAGGTCATTCCCTTCTTTTCGCGCCTATTTTCATTCCAAAGCACCTTATTCAAACAGAAATTAGTCACCAAAATCCCCAACCCGACCTAAACTTTTTTAAAACTTTCCTGTCTAGCGCCTTTTTTTTTTCATGGCGTCCTAGGCTGTAGCCCAGTCAGCCTAATGGTTAATACGGCACTGTTTTTGGTGTATACAATGCTAGCTTTATCTAAAGCCAGCATTGTATCGTTTTTCTGGGACCTCGGAAGAGTGTCAAATTTTTGATTTTGGCTCCAAATTAGCACTATATTAAGCAAAAAAAAAAAATTCTGCTTACTTTACAATGACAGCATTAGATACGATATTTTTACGTTTAAGTAAATTGTTAGTTTCACACTGTTTGATGGTGTAATTCTTACTTTAGCCTGGAGTGGATTTAACATTCAACACCAATTTTCCGAGTTACACTTTGTGGTAGTTGGTGTACTTTATTTTCAAACTTATTTCTTGTCTTGGCAAATATTTTGGTTTTAACTATCAAACATTTTAAAAGGTTTGCAAAAATTGATTAAATATTCATACAAAATTTACCATTTTAGAAGTGCCCTTTTTGTCAATTTTGGTAATCTTGTTTGGTGTTCTTTACACGACAATTTAAACATCAATTTTTTAAATTTAATTTTATTCGCCAAATGACACCTAAATTTTAAACAGTTTTTAATATAAAAAGGAAGATAAATTAAGAGTGAATGTTTATTTGTAGGTTAAAAATTAGTTAGATGTCAAAAATTCTGACTTTGTGAAAAATATTTCTATTTTTATTTTTCAGTCCAAGTTTTTGGATCATTTCATCTATAATTTCTTTAACATAGATATTTTTAATTCAGAATATTCTAGAAAGCTACCTATTTTCAAAATTATTTTAAGCTTCTAATGATAACCAAAAAAATCTAAATGGCTTAAAAATTAAGGTGTTAATTTTTTTTAAATCGTCTATAAACAGGGTGATTGGTAATATGGAACCAGGAATATGACATTTAAATAAATCCTAACATTTTCTAGCTTTTGCTTATAGCTACTTTGTAAGTTATTTATTTGCGACCACGCATCAGTTCATAGGTTCTTAACCGGGGTATACACGGTCATGCAAAACTGTCACATCTGTCAAAAAGCCAAAGCTCGCGAGCAAATTTGACCGTGTGTATTAAAAAACTGCCACATCTGGCTTGGCATGCGACTCGATGTCCGAGTTTGAGTTTAAGTGGCGCGCGTCGTGCAAACTTGTGCATGTGTAGGACACGTCAGTTAATGTTTCAGTTTAGAAACGTCGTTTACGGGGTTCTATTGTTGGTTTTGGGTTAATAAAATGGCTTTTTGGCGCCAGGAAAATGTGTTTCGTAATTTTGTAGATCTGTATCAAGTTTATCCATGTTTTTGGAAGTTAAAAGTAATGAATATTTTGACAAAAATGAAAAAATCTTTTTGCTGAATTACGCTTATGTTCAAGTTGATTACACCACCAGCTGCCAAAACTGACGCTGATCTGACAGGTACATCTGAATCGGGTGTATCAAAAGCTTCATTTGATTTTAAGTGGTGCGCGTCGTGCAAACTTGTGCATGTGTAGGACACGTCAGTTATTGTTTCAGTTTAGAAACGTCGTTTACTGGGTTCTATTGTTGGTTTTGGGTTAATAAAATGGCTTTTTGTCGCCAGGAAAATGTGTTGCGTAATTTTATAGATATGTACCAAGTTTATCCATGTTTTTGGAAGTTAAAAGTAATAAATATTTTAACAAAAATGAAAAAATCTTTTTGCTAAATTACGCTTATGTTCAAGTTGATCACACCACCAGCTGCCAAAACTGACGCAGATCTGACAGGTACGTCTGAATCGTGTGTATCAAAAGCTTCATTTGAGATTTGCTTTCATGCAAGTGCGTTTCAGGTTTGCATGACCGTGTATACCCCGGTTTATTCGCTAATTTAAGTAAAGACTGTTTATTTAAAATATAAGTTAATAAATTAAGCTTAGTATTGTAATGTCTATTTTAATTTTATAATGATTTGATTATTAGTTAATAAAAAAATAGAAAAATTGTTTTTGCCGTTAAAGTATTATTTATTAGGTACATAGCTAGTGTTGTTAAAGCACCCAAGTATTATATTTTAATTATTACCATTATTATTGTAAACATAAATAAAAGTATTATCAAAAATGTAAATACTGTTACGGTGTTTCTTTTTATTGCAACCCGACGCATTCGCCATTTAATTTTGTTTTTTGGGCATTCTTCAAGATATAGAGATAAATATAAACGCTTTTTAATTAAGTATTTATTGTTGTTATTACATAATTGGTAATAAAAATTATAAAACCTAACTTTTAAAAGAAAAAGTTTCGGGAATGTTTCTTTTATGGTCTGGAAATATTCAATTAAATGATTTTTTTTCGAAAGCTGTATTTTTATTTGCTTAATCTAAAGAAAAAATTTGACAAACGTTTTCACTGTCAGTGGCGTACCGTTTTTGTTTGACATTTTAATTTCGGTACCGCTCGAGATGCCACTGGACTTATTTAATTGGAACAAAATTGGGTAAAGGATATTTAAGATATTAATAAAAACCTTTTTATTACAACTTTTACGTTCTGTATCTTGAGAAGACAAAATATATGCAAAATTTTTTTTATTTTGATGAGAGGATACTACTCTTGCCGTTTGGCACAACTATTCAAAAGTCCCTTGTATATTATGATGTTAATTTATTATGGTTTGACTATGGTTGTGACTAAGTTGTGATATGTGTCCATTTCCTTATTCACCTCCTAATTAAACAGTGTCAAAAAATGTAAGGTACCCACCAAAGTCGATTGATGAGATAAGGTTACGACATTCGCAATATTTACTAGCGCGGCTGTGACGTCAAGTCAGGCCATTTTCGGCCATGTTTGATTTTAGGCAGATCAGTGGCGTAGAATTAAGGAGAAAACAAAAAGAAATGTATGTTGTAAACAAAATTTATTGGATTATTTTAATAGGCATAACCTAAAACAAAAACATAAATGTGGTTTAAATACTGAAAATTAAAAATTATCAAAGCGACGACAGGACGATGAGGTACCTGGCAGAGCAAAACATTTTTCATGGTTCCGTAAGTCAAAAACAATTTTAAAAACTTTGTATACAAGGTGTCCGCTAATGAATGGTACACAGAAAAACCACAGATTCCTTATGCCAAAATATTAAGATTTAACCAAACATACCTAATATCCAAAAGTTTACAATAAGGAAGATACTGGGGGTGTCATAGTAAAAAGAAAAAGTAAATTTATTTTGATAATTGTTCCCCCTTTTTAAATATCTTAATAAAACGGTATCTTGGGGTTTTTAAACATTAGCTTTTCAGATCGAATATTAATTTTTGTGTGTAGACTAGAAGGCGATGGGTATACTATTTAAAATTCTCTAAAACTACCCAATTTTTTGTTACTACTCTGTATGTATGTAAACTAGTAAGCTTCTCTATGCTTTCTTCACGAAAAGGGATACTTAGTAAGATTCAGTCTTGACAACCGTTTTTAAGATATTCACGTTTTAGTTGTTCAGTGCACCCGAAAGTTAAAGTTATTAGTAAGCTATAATTACAACAGCTCAGATATAAATAGCTGATAGCTAAAAACTCCTGGATACCGAGTTTTATTAAAATGTTTAAAACATATCGAAATGCATGAATAAAAAATATTTATATCCCTTTAACACCCCGTATCTTCCTTATCATTAACTTTTGGATATAGGTATGTTTGTTTAAATTCTAAGTGGGTATTTTCGCATAAAAAATCTGTGGTTTTTCTGTGTACCATTAATTAGCGGACACTCATCAGTATCATATGTATATAAAAACACGAATGACTGAAAACTATTCGACTAAACACTATCAAAATCTCTAAAATAAAACGAGTCCGAACCATGTGAAGTCTCTAAACTAACCAAAAACATTAACAACTGGAAATCCTTGCAAAATATACAACTAAAATAAAAATGGCAAATTTCCACAGTTTTTACCAAACAAAGCTTCGACAAGGCACGACTCTGTCATCGGCTGATAATGCTACCAACTTTGAACAGAACTGCCAACCGAAATCGTAATTCTCACACCCTCACGTCCCTGATAAAAGCTATCACCGATCTTGCTTATGTCTAAACCCCTTCTCATAAGGAAACTCTGGTACCCACTTTAGGAGAAATAATACAAAAAAATTTTTATCAGATTGAAATCTTATCCTTTATCTACTCCTATAAATTAAAATTACAAAAACGCTTATCCTAAAATAATAAAATGATCCAACAAAATAGTTGTGAATAATTGTGCAATATTTGAAAAAAAAAAGTAATTTCGTATCCGGAAGTGATTTTTGTGGTGTATTTTTGTCAATTTTTACAGGAAAATCTTATTGGTTTCGGGTTACCAAGAGAACATTTAAGTGAACTTAAGTTAACATAGAAAGAAACTGTAAATTTTCGTCAAAAAAGTCCATCATCAATTTTTAGGCGTTCAACCAGGTATAACCGCGGTAATAATTGGTACTACTTCCACGTAAGATGCCGTATTACGAACGGTTAATTACACCTGTCTGCGAATTTACAAAATTAAAAAGCAAATGATCCTTTAATGTGCGAATACTAAAGTTTTTACCGTTATTTCAAACACATTTTACTTTAAATTTTCCCATCTTTCCAGATGAATTTTGACTAAGACATTCTTTCAGAAAACCAGGTTATTGTCGGCCGACAATTTTAACTTTTGTTTCTTTTCCACCTGCAACATTTATCCAAAAATAAAAAAGCAAGACCTTATCAAAGATTACTAGTTTAACTTTACTCTGTGGCTCTATTACAAAAATATTTGTAGAAATCGTCGAAATAAATATTTTAACCTACAAATAAACAAAGAAAATTATTGTGCGCATGGCAATTTTATTCGCTATTTTAAATAGCACGCGGCGTTATCAGCCCGCAAATTACTCCATGCGGTAACGTTATTACCACCAGCGACGGTAACTGTCATAACTCATAATAGTGCTTACGTTAATACCGCATGACGTTACAGCACCACCCATTATATTTTAATAATACGTTAACATAAAATACCGTTTCAAATTGGTTAATCGCATAAAATTGATGCATTTTAAAAGCTGCTATGTCCTTTGGGATAAGAACTTAGGTGTAAGTGTTTCCCATTTATGTAGGTACGGAAGACATCCAAATACTCATGGTTCTAGGTCTGCGCTATACACTGGACAAACTAACATTTGTTCTACTAACTACATAATTAATTTTTTCGGTAATTTGTAGAGCTTTGGTTAATTTACCGAAAATTAAGTTTATTTTAAGTTGTAATGGGAACAAATTACCTTAATTAACATAAAAATCTATTAATAAGCAAGGTGATTAGCAGACATTAGATATTTGTTGCCTCATCTGACATTTAGGTTATTTTTATATATTTATAATTTATACAATGGGATTTACAGCAACCTTAAAACTATTTAAAATTATTTTCGGTAAAAATGAGGCAAACGATTATTAATTCCTTATATTTTTAAAATGTTAGGTAGAGTAGTTTTAAGGAACATGAATTTAAGTAAGCAAAAAAAAATTAGCACGCAGTTTTGAGCAGGATAAGGAGATAATACTTATTGGAAAGAAATGAAAAATTATTTAGAAAAACAATAACTTTGAAGGTTACAAGCCAAATATAAAAGTATATATAGTTTTGCAATAAAAATTATAGTATTAAAATTAATTTGTATAGACAATATTTATTTTATATTTAATAGACATCACTATTAAAACATAATGTGTAAGAAAACAACAAAATATATTAATAAAAGCTTAAAACAGTGTCAATAAGTACAATGAGAGGACAGAAACTTTTTATAATTTATATTCTTCTACTACTTCCTATCATTTTATATCATTTATATTTGACCAAAACGAAAATAGACAAAAAATGAATTTAGGGAATTGCAACGTTGCTTTAATAAAACGGTAAGTATCCATATTTTTTAAACCTGTACTTATTGGGTCGGGTAAATAAAACAAACCATAAGCTTTTACTTGAATTAATAAGAAATAAAATAAAGAAATTTGCATGAGCATAATAAAGACAATTCTAGTAATAGCATTTGCTTAACCTTATTTACTTGGCCCATTATGTGTATTACAACAGCAAGAAAAAATATACTAAGATGTAAAAACCAAAATAATTACTTGCTTACGTTTCTGTATGTAGAGGGAAAAGTTATTGTATTTTGGACGTAAGTAAAGGATTGCAATTGGCTCCTTCTACATTATTCAGCAAAAACAGCAAAAAAACAGGCAGGTTTTTAATTCTTAGCCTGAAGACAGGGGCGGTCATATTCATGCCACTTCCTTTGTAATTAAATTATGAATTTTACTAATTACACACCTAACTGCAAATATGAGCATTTATTGTTGGTATGCGCCCCCCTTGGAAAATTGATATGACCGCCCCTGTCTGGAGAACCCTCTCCCTCTAATATTAAAAAATATTGAAAAATGACTTTAAATTAATGGAAACTCTGCAGACCCTGTATAATGAATTGTTTACTTTCAGATTACATTCATACTTATTCTTTCACATCAAATTTCCCCGAGGGGGGAAAGGGACATTTTTTTGCTCAGGAGGAAAATGTCCCCCGGGCCACCCCCTGAATTCAACGCTAGGCCAACTCCTTGGGATCACTGGGGGGGCATTCACGAAGGTAAAGTGAGAAAACATTCTAAAGTTATAAAAATAATATAGGATAAAAGGATCTGCAGGTGTCAACAGCGCTAATACAGTTAAAAATATACAATTATCGACTTTTTAAATTTTAAAAATAAAATATTTTTCGTAATGTGAACGTAATCAGATTTTTTTTTTTTTTTTTTTCACCCTTTCGGGGTCATCCCACCCAGGTCCGACGACCGCCCCCTAGGTGGTGCACTGCAGCCTGAAGGCTTATTGTACCTTGACCCTACTCCTTCTCATTCACACACCATTCATTCCATAACTTAGATGATTGTTGCTCGGTCCGCATCCCCGAGCAGACAACACCGTGTGCCGCCGCCCGAAACACCGCTGCCGTCGGACACCCATCTAAATTATGGGCGCGCATTTCACTGCTTAACTCCAGTGATCGACGTTTGCCGATACAACCGAAGCCGCCACAAGCGCGCCTACGTAATCAGATTGGTGATTATGTGGATTTTTTGCTGGTCACATAAGTTTGCAACAAATAAGAGCTTTTTAATTGTTATTGATACTAGACGAAAATGTTTTTATTACACAAGTATATAATTTGCATTTATTGACTTATTCTAATCTGTTATGTATAAAAATGTAAATTCAATAAAAACATGACGATGTTAGAAATGATTTGGACTCTACTTAAAGTTTAAAAATTTCATGGTAATCCCCATACTCATACATACTGTCACCACAAAAGTCTTCATACATCATCAAACAACATCTACTTTGTATTTATTTCTTGTAATAAGTAAGCCAAATAACCAAATTTATAAATTTTAGGACTAACTACCAAATTTGGACAACCAAAACAAAAAGAACTCTCACTCTTTAAATGGGGCCCCTTTCCAACTAAACATGGTATACTTTACCAAGAATGAGGCCCCCATTTTGAATTTTGGTTCTAAAAATAACAAAAAGCTCTCACAAAAACGCTCCTAAACCCTATGTAACTTATTTTGTATTAAGGTTAGTTTATATTTATAAGGTTGCGACATATCCTCAACTTTTAGGCGGTTCGAGGTCGGGGACGCAAAGAAGGGCACTCTACGGAGAAAAGTTGGCAAGACTGGGTAAAATCAAAGCTGATGATCAATCCAGTGGAGTCTAGAATTTGCGCATTTCATTTTGCATTGTTTTGGAAGTGATATTTGTTGAAAGATGTAATTCCAAATGTTTTTTATTTAAAGTAAAAGAACTTAATAATAATAAAAACTGTTGTGTAAACGGTTGTTATACTAATACAATAAACTGTATATCTCCCGCACTGAACAACATGGTCGAAAAATGGGAGATGTGACGTCATAACACGTCAAAGCAAGATGGCCGAAAGTCGCGACCTTATATAGACCGACTTTGATTTTGTATAAGGACCTTTTTTTGGGGGCCCCCTTTAACTGGTTGCCCAAGGCGGACCGCCCTCCCCTCCTCGGTACGCTAGTGTAATAAGCTAGTATTCAATGATTTTTGCTATAACTTTGTTATTAGACCTCAAATGTATTGTGTTCCTTAACTTCTAAGTACTAGAATTTTGTGCCCATATAAAAATTAGTTTGGCCTGACTGGTACATTTTTACTTATGCTAAAATATGCTTATAATAAATTGCACAACTTTTGAAATTTACGTAATAAAAAGTGTGACAGGTAGAAGCTTGTTTTTGAAAAATAAATAGTAGCACGTGGGCATTTGTTTTGACTCTTAAACGTTATCAACAACTTGATATGTTATCAATATAAAACACTCAAGTATACAATATATGAAAAGTATTTATTCGGAAACAAACTTCAGGGCACATTAAAGCTTGTTTTTAGGAAAAAGCTAGACACATTTTTAAATATGTAACCCTTAAGCAGGCGCGTGCCTTTTTATAACGT
>JACEGR010003307.1:0-80679 GCA_014170235.1 Listronotus bonariensis
AGTTTAACGAAGTGACTAGGGGCACGTTGATGTGCCGCGATTATTTTTACCGGGCACGTGTATGACGTCACTCGCTGAGCGTGCCATTATTCATCATCAAAGTTGAAATTCAAACTATCCTTAATTTGGCTATATTCCGCCTTCTTTTTGCACAAAATTCTTGATATAACACTAAATTGGCATACAATATTTTATGAACATCCTTAAAAAACCTCTTTTTAGTTATTTTACACGTTTTTTATTAAATTCTAATTTTTTTTACGCTTAAAACGCTGCAACCATGCATACACCTATGTGTATAGTGGTTTCAAACATGGCGACTTGATTTAAAGCAAACCTTTTATTATATTAATAAAGAAAGGTTTATAATCAGTAAAAAACAGGTTTTAAAAAGGTTTTTTAATGTAAAATAAAATATTGTGTGCCAATTTAGTGTTATATCAGGAATTTAGTGCAAAAGAAGGAGAATATAGTAAAAATAAGGATAGTAGACAGTAGTGACGTCATACACGTGCCAGTTAAAAAATAATCGCGGCACATTAACGTGCCCCTAGTCACTTCGTTTTGTTTATGTTCTTTATGTTAGGAGGTTAGGAGAAATCAAAAATGGTGTTTTAGGAAATAAAAACTAAAGTTTTTTCCAAATTAAAACTTTTCTACCAGTCTGAGAATAAAATAAATCGGGAAACATTTATCATTATGGAAGTTACTCAAAGCAGTAAGTTTTTTCTTCTTGCGAGATAAAAACGTGTTATTAAGGTTATGCCCTTTTATCATTTTCAAATTGCATTTATTTTTACAGATTTTGAGTCAGTTTTGCCAGACATTGAATTAGCAATTAAAAACTGCACGTTTTTAAGTATCGACTGCGAACTTACAGGATTAAAAACAGCCTTAAATAGTATCAATGCTTTTGATACTCCAAAACAATATTATGCGAAGATTATCAAAGATTGCAAAGAATTTCTGGTTATTCAGTACGGCTTGACTTTATTTAGGTAAGAATAAATATTTTCCTTTAGACAAAGTCTCATAATTCTAAATGTGTACTTTAAATGAGTACTAGACCAGTTGCTAGCATACCCAATTATAATTACCAACAGTCCTTTTATATTTTGTAAATACATAATTTGTTTTATATGAATAGTGATCCAGTTCATTAACAATTAAATTAGTGTAGACCTTAGAACTTTGATAAGGGCCAGGATAACCCGTGCATCGAAGCCGCTCGGCCCATTGTGTGCTCTGTCTTTTTATGTCTGGGTGATGTCAGCCAGACGGGACCTACAGCTTATCGTGTGTTCCGAACCACGGTCCTATGCGCGACAACTTAAGACCTCGTCCTTACCCAGAGGCACTAACGAACCTACCAACGGAGTGGGGTCCCCATGTCTACAGTTGCGCAGGACACGGCATAGTGTGTTCCGGCGCCTTAGTCCTTGCTGGCTATTAGCGTCGATACATTTTGCACTTTGTCCGTCTTGTTGAGCTAACCAGCAAATTTCTGACCTTGGCCGCTCGTAGGATTTGAACCTCACGTCGGTTTTATGCTCAACGACCGGGCGCTTTAACAAGCTAGGCCAAACACCCAACATTAAATTTGTGTAACTCTACAGAAATGTTTCTAATGGTAGGTTTACATCTGACATTTATTGCATGATATTTATGTCAGACAGAAATTCTGGCTAATGTAAACAATAAAAAAATTATATCGGACATAAATTTTTGACTACAACCACTTGATGAGGACTGAATAAATTACGTGTGAAAGCCAAAAACCGAAAATAGAATAGAATAGATAAATTTTTGACCGTTTACATTAGCCAGAATTTCTGTCTGACATAAATTATCATGCAATAAATGTCAGATCTAAACCTACCATAATATTGGTATTTTTCATTAAAATAAGTAAGACTCGAAGTAAGAGTATTTATCAGGGAATTTTTTCTTTTTAATTTTACTTAATACTACTACTACTACCGAGACTACTACCTACACATCATGCCACTTCATGGGAATTTTTGGTAATTTATGAAAAGGAAATGAAAAGCAACAACCAATACGTCATCTTATCTGGAATGTTTACATGCAGACTTTTTTGGTTTAATCTCTACTTGCTAGTGTTCATTACACTAAATATTAATTTGAATATATCAAGTTGGCACAAGGTGTCTACATTGACCTCTCCTTTCTACCAAGCTCTATGCTTTTTAATTCCTAATGATTTTATAAGTTCCTTAAAAATTTCTATAATTAATACTTTCTTCTATCAGAATATATTTATATATAGTATATATATATATATATATATATTTATATATATATATATATATATATATATATATATATATATATATATATATATATATATATATATATATATATATATATATATATATTTGTTAAGTTGTTAGTAAGGTTTTATTGTCCAAACTTGTTACAGATATTTATTATCTCTCTATAGTTTTAAATATAGAGATATTTTCTGTTTGATATTAAAGTTTTCGTTTTAGATATGAAGAAGATACGGACATGTTTAAACATAAAAGCTATAATTTTTACATTTTTCGAAGACCTCTAAATAAATTTGTACAAGATCAGAGGTTTTTATGTCAAACTTCAAGTATAGATTTTTTAATAGGCCAAGGGTTTGATTTTAACAAATTATTTAAGGAAGGTATTTCTTATCTAAATGATTTTGAGGAAGATAAATGTAGAAAAACATTAGAAGAACAACAGAAAAAAAAGAAAAGATTTTTAAGTGCTCAACAGAATGGTAACAATGATATAATTCCTATTCCAGATGAAAACAAAGAGTTTATAGATGATATAATGTAAGTGTTTTTAAGTTGTTTTAATAATTTTGATTTCTGCTAGTAAAAATCTGGTACTAGGTGCCTCTGTAATACTCTGTATGTTTTTTTTTCTTTATAAGTGGTATTAAATAAACTTTATTATGGATAATTGTCCATTCAGTTAGGTTTAAATAATTGAAGATATGTTCTGTAGTTTGGCGGATTCATTTAATAGGTGGTATTTATTTGGGTACACGCCAAAATAAAATTAAAAAACTTGACATTTAATGTCAACGTTTTCAGAATTTCCGAATATCCTAGAAAAACAGAAAAATATTGAATTTTAAAACCTAAATAATAGTAAGTTTTTATTTTTATTATTTTTATTCCATTTGTCTTGACAACGGTGGAAGATTTGCCACCGAAACGTCGATTTTTAATTATCTTTTTACTTGTTTAAATTTTTTTTGGTTTTTTAGTACTTTTAATTTTATTTTGGCGTGTACCCAAATAAATACCACCTATTAGGTTTAAATAACTTATACTAAGTTGTATAGTCAGATTAATACAAGAAAAATCCATCAATGTCATCAGCTGGTCATATTCTGTTCACCTTAAAATTAGTAATCTTTTGTTGCTCACACACTATTTAAATGGTGCATTAAGAAAGAAATAGTTGATTGCTGTTTTTACTTTTATGATGCTTCTGGCTTTTTCTTGTATGAATTATATTCTTTTTTATCTAAATTCTGAATTTATTCCATTTGTTAGAAAAAACTGGAGGATTTTTTAAAATCAGAGGACACTGAAGTACAACTTCCAAAATGTAATGCATTTTTAAGAAGACTTATTTATCAAACAAATACAGAAAAGTTCCTAGACAAAATACAACTTGAAACGCGTCTTATTGAAAAAGACAGAATATTATTTGGTACGAAACTAAAAAGTCGAGAGGAGAGAAATGAAATAGAACAAAAAAGTATGAGGAATTGGTAAGCCAGCTGGAAAATTATATTGGATTTAGCAAAGTTCTCAGAATGATTGTAGAATCGGTAAGTTAAAAAAATATCTGACTTGTATTATATACAGGCGTGGAAACGAAATTTAAATTTAAAAATAATAATTAAAGCATAGGCAATATTCGAGGTGGGGTGTTGCTTTGTTCATGCCGCCATCCGATGAAAGTCTGACGTGCTCAGCCAACAGTCCCTGATCTTGTTCGACAAGGATCAGCGCACTCGTTGCAAAGAGAACTGTAGGAGAGTTCATAGCAGATTGGTAGAAAGTATTAAATACAGGTATTTCCTATGGTCGGCGGTTTCGTTTCCACACCGGTATCAAGTTGAGTTTATGCTTCTAAAGGGATATATTAACAAGTAATTATCATAATTATTTTATTTTAGGGTAAATTAATAGTTGGACATAATCTTTTATTAGATTTTGTACATTCTATTGACAAATTTTTAACACCTTTACCTGAGGATTATTCAGAATTTAAGGAATGTGCTAGTTCCTTGTTTACAAAGTAAGTGTTTAGAAAGACCACAATTGTTAAAAAATAAATTTGATATTTTTTGTAATAACTAATAATAATTTATGGCTGCCTACTCTTTTGTGACTAAGGTAAACTAGAGAATATTTAGGGATGCTTTTCTACTGTTTTTTTTAAATAATATATGTATAAACTTGGACATGCTGCCAGTGTTCCATACATTTTTTCTTCAGTTTGGACAAAACCTTTGATAAAACATTTATCTGCACTGTGAGATCAATTTTTTGATTAAAATATTTTGAAGTGCCAATTTTGGATAAATAAAACTAACAGTGATTGTAATGTTGGCTTCTGGATCCTGTCTGGTGTAATATTCACTTTATCAACAACAGTTGCAAAGTTGCCAGACAAAAGACATAGGGACACAACAGAGAAGGTTTTGCAGATGAAAAAAATAAATCTTTTATTAGTATTGTTAACTCTAGAGGGCGCCACCTGCGTTATCTTGCATAAATTAAAAACACAATAACTGTTGTGAACTTGGACTATTCACAACAGACCAAACATTACTTGTTTTTCAATGCTAAAATGCCGTTTGTTTTGTTGCCATGATTAAAATACTAAACATGAAAACACAAACGTGTGTGACAAAGAAAACAAATCAAAATAATTTGCCTTTGTTTACAAATACCTCTGTGTTGGCAACACTGTAAATAATATAATGACGAAGTGCATTTCGATTGCCAGAGGTGTGCCATTCTAAGGCAATAATAAAATAAGCAAAAATAACACCAAATAAGAATGTTTTAGATAAACTTGTAAAATTTTTCTAAATAAGATTTGGGTATGTATAATTTTACGTTTTATAACGTGGATATAAATGCGTGTGTATGTATGTAAATCAGGAATTAAAAAGATAGAATCAAGATTTTTTAAATAACCACTTATGTATTACATTTGCTTAAAGGCAGTTTTACAAATAATATTACATCATTTAATTTAAGATTTATTCTCATAAGGAAAATTGGGTAATTTTCTAGAAACCTGCGGCAACTCCGATTTTGACGAAATTTGGTATACGGGGTTTTTGTGGCGCTAATCACGAATCTGAAAGAATTTTTGGCGGAAACGTTTCGTTCTTAAGATATTCATCATCAGACTTGAAATTTAAACTAATCCTATTTTTACAATATTCCCCCTTCTTTTTGCACACAATTCTTAATTTAAAGCTAAAGTGGCATACAATATTTGATTTTAACCTTTTAAAACCCCTTTTTTACGTATTTTACATTATTTTTGCATTAAATTGCATAGCTATACTTTGAATCATTTCAATCCCAGTGTGCCATGAAGCCCCATGTGTATGTATGGTTGCCGCATTATCAAAGAAAAGCCACGCTATTTAATGCAAAAATAATGTAAAAAACGTAGAAAAAAGGGGTTTTAAAAGGTGAAAATCAAATATTTTGTGACACTTTAGCTTTAAATCAAGAATTGTGTGCAAAAAGAAGGGAGAATATAGTGAAAATATGCTTAGTTCAAAATTGAACTTTGATGATGAATATCTCGAGAACGTAACGTTTCCGCCAAAAATCTTTCAGACTCGTGATCAGCGCCCCAAAAACCCCCGTATACCAAATTTCGTTAAAATCGGAGTTGCCGCAGGTTTCTAGAAAATTATCGAAAATTGCACTAATATCATAATTAGTCATTTGTAAATAAGTTATGTATATGAAATAATTTAAAACATATTTTATGTATCTCATAATATTATATAAATAAATACTAACAGACTACGCCAACAACGATGCGACGCCAATGAATTGCAAACAAACATATGTTTACTTACTTGTGAAATGACACATTGGGGTTTAAAAAGTCTATTTTTTGCATACTTGGCATTCACGAACCATATTGTCGGTAATATTGTCCAATAATTTACACAAAAACACTATAAGACACATGAAAAACTGAGAAAAATCACCAAAACAACTATTTCTCACAAGGCAACGCTGCAAGTAATGGCGCATGAGAAGTGATGAAAATGCTACGAGAATAGCCAATCCGAGCCCGCTTGGAGGCTATGGCCCGTAGCAACGTTGTCGGGTTATTTAGTCAATTTTCTGTGATTTAAAACAAAAAGAAAAACCTGTAAATAATTAAATATAATGATAATTTAATATGAACATAGTAATAACTATAGAATTCTGATATCAAAATCACCTTAAAGTTTAGACGATATTCTTATATAGTATTACCAGTAAAAATTGTATTAACAAATAAATGCAAGCATGGCAAAAGCCAAGACTTTTAATATAAAATAGCAAAAGTGGCACTAGCGCTTGCCCTATGACTTAAGCAAAATTATCTTGAAAGCAAATAGTCCAGTCAAATCGGAGAAATTTTTAATGTCTGATCGTAATCAAATGTAAACAAGTTTCGTCTCCTGTAAAGGATAAAAGGTCATTGGTTGTGAACTACTGTGTATATAACTTTTAGATACAAATTTTTATTCTTTAACATATCATATTTTACATCAAAAGGTATACTTTGTAAAAGTTTATTTATGCAGCCGTTTCTGAGATACCTGGATTTAAAAAATCACTTCGTGAAAGGCCAAGGCGATTTGAAGAAAAAATGTTTAAATAAATCTATACCTTCAATGGCTAAAGTTTTGAGATACAGAGTGGTAAAAAACTTAGTTCATTTGAAACATTGCCACCCTATTTCTCCAATGTTTATTTGAACTTTTCTTCTTAATTTACACTTTAAAAGATGGGAAATCCAATTTCCAATAGCTTAGGCCTGGCCTTACAGGATGTGAGATTTTATTAAATCCAGATATCTCAAAAATTGCTGCCTACATCAACTTTTACCAGGTATTCTTATGTAAAATATAATAAAAAATAATAATTTTTAAATAAAAGTTACACACAAATGTAGTATAAAATTAAACACTGCAGGTGGCGCCCTCTAGGGTTAACAATAAAATTGATAGAAGATTCTTATTCATCACCTTTCAAAACCCCATCTAACTGAATATTGTGACAATACATATGACGGGTCGCGGCGAATAACGATCAGAGTTCATTTTTTGCCAATTCTAAAATAATAGTACCTTCAAATAACTAGTACCAAAAATAATTAAACCTATTATTAATAACAGCATACAACATAAAAACAACATTTAAGGGGGGCTAAGATCAAATCGTACAAAAAAGCCATGTTTTCATGATTTTTTTCTGACGACACAGTTAAAATTTATTTACTCAACCAATGGTACATTAAAATATGACATTCAGAAGAATGTTTCATCAAATTTTACAAAAAAATATTAAAAAATACGGCAATGGCAGCAATTGTTCGGACGTGTCTCGAAAAAAAGTTGAATTGCGGTGCCCCTCATAACTTGGTGCTGGATCATCCGAAATCAAAAATCAAAGTTCATTCGTTAGATAATAGTTTTCCCCAGGTAACGCTGTCGAGTTTTTTTGTTTTCCAAATTTTTCATTTTTTCGAACACTTTGAAGTGAATAACACAATTTTGTGGGAAAAAATCGGCTAATTTGTTATTGCAAAATCAAAATTATGAAAAAAAAAAAAAACTCGACAGCGTTACCTCGTAAATGATGTGCAGAAATAGTGTTTAAAATTTCAAAAAGATCGGTGCAGTAGTTTTGGAGTTTTTAGGGGCACCGACTTTGAAAACGTGAGTTGTGAATTGAATACCTTACCCCCTTAAACCAATGCGCTTAAAAAAACTCAACAGCGTCACCTCGTAAATGATGTACAGAAATAGTGTTTAAAATTTCAAAAGGATCGGTGCAGTAGTTTTGGAGTTATCAGGGGCACCGACTTTGAAAACGTGAGTTGTAAATTAAATACCTTACCCCCCTTAAAGATACAACGTGCAGCCTAAGAACGCTCATGTTCCACGCGCTGACGAGAATAAAAGATGATAATCCATATAGGTCGAATTTTTGCGACTTTTAAGTTTTAACTTGTTTTCTATGAAATATACAATTTTTGGTTTAATCTTTAATATCTACATTACCAATATTCGACTTAAAATTTTAAAATGCAAATACTGACAAAATATGCTAGTTGGACTCTGATCGTTATTTGCCGCGACCCGTCATACATAGGGTTGCCATAAATTCTACAGCCAATGTCAGGACACCTTCATTGATCCTGTTACGGATTTCGGGTATTGAAACGGTTTAAATTACTGTTCAAGTTTCAATACAACCGTATAGATTTATACGTATTAAGTGTGTTAAAAGTCGATTTGTGAGTTTGAGTAGTGCCCTGATGGTTTAACAGACTTTTTGTTAGTGGTTATTAGTGAAGAAAGCGCCACATGTAAAACTTTTTTCGGAATGAGTGAAGAGCTGGTTGTGACGCTAAGCTCAGTATTTTTATACCTCAATTGCAATTCCTATAGTAGGTGCACAGTGGAAGGAGAAGAAATCTTGAATTCCAACTATAATATTTTGATTATACACACGTCTTTTCATTTTAGATGTGTATGGCTCTTTTGATGCCATAATAAACGTTTTAATATAGGTGAAAAGTAAGACTTTTGATAAAAATGATAGCAAAACACGCAGCTATTCACGCACAAGACTCAAAAACGCGTGTTAAACATAACGAAGTAAATAAATAATATTATATTTATATCCATTTCAATGGTTAAACATGTCCGATCACCTGTTTTCTTAGGTTGCGCCGTTGACCACCAGAGGTCTCATTGATCTTTGAAATTGCCAATATTGGAATTAAAAATAAATATTCACATTTTATATATTTGGATAAGTCCTGATTAAGGGGTTTATACAAAATATTTTGTTCCATATCATAAATCGAGACTTTTCGCTGTGAAATCGGGACATAGGGCCTAATAACGGTGACAGTTCCTATATATCGGGACGGATGGCAACTCTAGTCATATATATAAACAAAATATATTATTGACAAAATCATTTATTAAAAATTAAAACCAAAATATTGTTTACCACCCTGTATTTCCAAAATCATTCACTTTTTGACTAAAGTAAGTTGGGTTTGATCGTCGGCCTCAAGAGTTTGTGGTAGTATTTTTTCCGCACCTTATAGAGACACCCTGTATACATTTTAAAATAAATTTAAAACTTTAAACTTTAAAAACGCATTTTTAAGTCTATAATAATGGGCAACAAACATTGGGCATTTAGACATGTTTTTTTGTCTAAACCGTTTTCACAAATTTTGTAAGAGAGTAAATTTTTTCAAAATTAAAGTTGCTTTGCAGAAAAAAGTGGTTCTAATTATACTGGAGGTGTACAAAATATGGATGAATATGAATACTTTATTGCGAATACATTTTTAAAGACCCTCTAATTTATGAAATTAGGATTTCTTTCACAAAAGCCGTAGCTCACTAGTGCAAACCCGTGGCTCAGAGGTTTTGATATACTTTAAAAAATGTAAACACAATTTTTTAGCTGGCAAACGTCCAAACTAAGCACCTTTGTAATATAATGTAAACTGTGTTAAATTATCATATTTTCTATGGAGGCACACATCATTTTCAGACATCCTGAATATTTAAGCATGACATTTGTAAAATATATTTTATTTAAATGTGTGTTTATCTTGCTTTGTCACTAAGTATTAACAAATTGATTAATCCCATTGTATTATTTCTTTTAACCCTTAATAATTTGTAGAGTTTTGGATACTAAGTATATGTCAAGTGTAGAACCCTTCAAAGAGTTAATACCGTCAACAGTTTTGGGACATGTTTTAAATAGTGTCTTGAAGAAACCTTTTAATATGCCGAAATATGGTAAGTTTATTATTTAGGAGAGGAGTTTCCAAACTTAATTGTACTACGACGCCTTTGAGATCCGACAATTTTTTATGACTCCCTTTAATACAGTTTTAGTACTAGCTAGGGGATATAATTCCGAGCCTTTTTCCAATCCTGGAATTTGAGGGTACTTTTATTTTTTAAACTTTCTTTAGGAATGTAAAAAAATGTGAACAAAAAGAAGTTTTCTCTTCAAAACGAAAAACAAACTAATTAAAATGTAGAAAGATTGATACACACTTTCATTTGATAAAGACATTTCTACAGTCGTCTTGATTAGGTACCTTTAAAAATAAAAACAAAACTATTTCTACAACATCGGCATACCCTTACATAACCTCTAATTGATCGCGTTAAAATATTTGTAATTTGTTACAATACAACAAACTTAAGGCAATAATATACCCTACAAATAATAAATAGTAAATTATCCATAATATATTTTAAATTAACATATTTCAATGCAAAATTCTAATAACTTGCTTGATGCGAAGTGTTGCTTTTACATGACTTATTTCTTCCGGTAAGACCGCGTAAAACTGACTGAAACTAAAATCAGCTGGGAAATAAAAATGGCTAACTATTTATTCTTTTTTTATTATTGGCATTAACAACTCGATAAATTGACAGAAAAATTAAGTGCGTTTCGTTTCATGCAATTATTTTGAACCCTATATATTTATTTATTTATTGATCCCGTAAATCTCGGGATTCAAGAGATTATAATCCCGAAAATTTTGGGTTTGTAAAAGGGGAGATTCCAGAGATTGTACTAGCCCTATTGTTTTTCAGTAACCTTGTGTAGCAAATTTTCATTGTCAAATAATACTCTTACATGCCATGCAGTATATTTTTAGAGATCAATAAATTTATTATTTTTGGAAATAACCATAGCCTATGTTACACTTAACCCTTTCAGGATGGTTGACGTACTGGTACGTTTTTTAAAGAGTACCTTGTGGGACGGGTGCCGTACATGTACTTCTTTCTATGCAGTAGCTTTGAACGGTTGCCGTAGGAGTTATAGGACTTATGCATTTTTACTGGACGGGTGCCGTACTTAAGCCTTGTTTTCAGAACTACGTCGCCAGCGACAATTCCCTCCGCCGTGTCGTTGTAGGAGTACAACATAATAAAGCTCTGTCGCTGCGACAAGGATCGTGTCGCTGCAACAAGAATCATGTCGCCGCGACACCATAATTGTCGCTGGCGACACGTTTTTAAAAATTCAATTCGAGAGACTGTCGCTGGCGACATAAGAGTGGGGAAGTCTGTCAAAAATTCTTAGCTCCCATTGGTCCTCTCATTGTCGCTAGCGACACGACATAGTTCTGAAAACAAGGCTTTATACTACGCTATACACATTAAACCTAACCGAATGCCGTAAATGTACGTGGAAATATTGTCACGAAGGGACTGATGCCGTACCGATACGGCGGTTGTAAAAATAATTAGGATTCCTGACGTCATCCTAGCGGAAGCGCGCGCAACAATTCGGTCCGTCCCGAATGGGTTAAAGGGGAAAGATTGAATATTAAGATTGTAAAAAAATAGTGTTCCATTTAAAGTAACAAAGTTGTACTTCACCACAAAATCGGCCATTTTGTTTTTGTGCTAACGGAATACGACAACCAAAGGTCAAGGATATAACCAAAAACTTTAAAAAATGCTAAGTGTTTTGCGAAAACCGCATTTTAATATCTTTATTTGTTTTAAAGTTATGAATAGTGATGAATAAAATGAGGCAAAATATTTAGTCGGACACCCTGTATTTTAATTTAGAAAAGTAATTTAAGGGATATTTTTCTTCTTTTGCCTTACAGCTGCTAACAAGCTTGTCTAACAGCTGACGTCATTATAATGCGAATCGAAAAATAAAAGCGCTTACCGCCAATGACAAATGACATAAAATAATAATAATAATATAACCTAAAAAATGGCAACTCCAGTTTTAAAACAAAAATGCGCAATATCTTTAATGGCAGGTAAATTAATCCTTCACATGGTTTCCCACACTTACTATTGTTATTGTTATTAGTACACATTTAGTCAATTTCGTTTGACTTTTAACCTCAAATTCGACTATATTTCCCCTCCTTGTTTTTTCATCCTGTTAGTCAGTGGTTAGACATCTCCCGACGCCGCTAACAACCGCTGTGAGCTGCTGTAAGACTGACGTCATTGATTTGTCAAAAAATGAAAGTGCTTACAGCTGCTGTAAGCAGCTAACAAAGAAAATATCCCTTTACCTAACTCACTATACAGGGTGTAATTTAATTGATGGCTAAAAATACAGGTATGATTCCTTAGCTTATTTTAGGAAGAAAAGTTTATATATATAAACATATATCCTAAACCTCTCAACTTTTGAGATACAGTGTTAAAATTTCAAAAAAAAACTTTTTTTTTTAATATTCTAACTATTCTATACCCAATTTTGTTTTAATTTGGCAATAATATTAATGACATTAAGGGGTAATTTATCATTAACTTAATTACATTTAATAAGTCCAGTGGCGTCTCCAGTGGCAACTGAAGGAATATTTCCAACAAAAAAACGGTACGCCACTGACTTCGTAAATGTGTGTAAAAATGTTGTGCTTTCTTTAGATTAAGCAAATAAAAATACTGCTGTCTCTTAATATTTTTCCGTATCTTGTTTAGTTTAAGAGAAAAAGAAATAAAGTTCACTTAATTGCATATTTTTAGACCATAAAAGAAGCATTGCGGGATCTTTTTCTTTTAAAAATTAGGTTTTATAATTTTTAATTTGCAATTATGTAACAAAAATAATAAATACCTATTTAAATAAGGTTTATATCTAGTATAACAGTTTTTACTAAATTAAGTGTTTTTGAATTTTTTTTTATTTTTATTTTAACACCCTGTATCTTAAAAGTTAAGACGTTAAGGATATATGGCTATATAAACTTTTCTTCCTAAAATGACCTAAAGAATCATACCCTGTATTTTTAGCCATCAAATAAATTACACCCTGTATTCATTTGCCAGGGACTGGAAAAGAGACTTGATGTCCTAGTGAATATCTTGTATAATAAACACTTAATTTTTTAAATTCCTAACTTATTCCAATAAAGCAAGTAAATGTATTTTTAGAGATTGAAGAAAACGGGCAGGGCTATAATTTAAACGATACTAAGGAACATGAAGCGGGTTATGATTCTTTTATTACAGGACTTAGTTTTTTGGCTATGTGGAAGTATGCAGGTAAATGTAACATGTAGTTGGCATTTTTTTGTATATTCATTTATTTGGTTTTAGGTTCACAGAAACAGTTATCAAACAGAGATATTTTTGGAAAAGTTGGACATAAGTTGTTAAATCCTTACTTAAATAAGTATGTTCATTTTTATTATAGTAAAAACTGGACGAAATATGTTTTTAGTTTCCCTAAATGACTAATTTTTAATTTTATTTTCTTCTAGGATATTTTTAATGATGCTGACAGATAATCAGTATCTAAACTTAGCAGGCCCAGACTGTAAGTATTCCTATTATAAGGAGAAGAATCACATAGGTGATTTTGTTTGTTTTAGTGAATCCATCCAGAGATCATGTATTTTACTTAACATTTCCCAAGGAATGGACAACAAATAATATAGTGCAATTATTTAGTCCTTTTGGTAAGTACACTTTAAAATATTTTTTCCACGACCGTTAAGAAAGTGCTGTTTTTAATCATTAACATGAAGTTAAAGTACTCCATTCTAGTACACTACATAAAATGTTAAAAAAGTAACTTTTTAACACTTTGAAGCTTTTTTCACACTTTAAATTAGTGTTTTGTTTCAAGCCTACCACAATAAACTTAAATTTAAATATCAATCTATGCAATGTAAAAGTAAACGCGACATCAACTAAACCAAATGGTCAAGTTATCTTTGATTTCGTCATTATTTCTTTTAGTTCATGTGTCACTAGTTTTAGAATTTAACAGTTTTCAAATAAATTTAATAGAAATTATTCAAAATTATTAGTAATAATGATTTTAAATGACTAAGAAATTATACTTTTTTATTATTATTTCTACAAAATATAAGTTCATACAATTTTCTAAAATTAAATAATAAATGCATAGTTATGAAGAGGATAATTAAAAAATAAGGAGGCTATAATTTTTTGTTGCAATATAATGGCTGTGCTGCAAAAATAAAATTAATAAGTTTAGATAAATTAAACATGTATTAAATGGTATTTTGGGAAATTTTTATATGGTTGTGGAAAAAATATAGTATGTAACACATGCATAAAGTGCCTTTTTTTTACTCATGGAATTGCCGCACTTGCCTAAAGGCTCGTGCTGTCAAACTTCCCATTCGTAAAAAAAACCTTTAATCACATCACATTATGCACTTGTTAAATAAATTATTTGTTTTTATACATTTTAGTACACTCTCGATTTCTTTATTTATGAATACCTGTTTGATGTCAAATTAAAAAAAAAACATTTTAATTATGTTTAGCTGTAAAACCAAACATATAATAAATATAAAAAAATAACTAAAATAACACCAATATCCCAAATTCTTAATAAAATAATTTTTTACGACCTTTTTCATTTTGCTAATTTATTTTAATTTAAATATTTTTTTCTAAAGGCCTGTAGAAGGATATGTAACCTTAATGAATGCCATTGTCCTATTATTGTCAAGTTTTCTACAGGGTGATTCAAAAATAGATCACGAAACTTAAGGGGTGATTCTACTTAACAAAATAAGGGTAGAGCTTCATATAATTTTTTTCAAAATGTCATTCGTTTTCGAGTTACAAGCCGTCAAAGTTTAATTTTAATTTTGGTTTTTTCGCCATACTGCATTTATTTTTTAACCAATCCAGTTGATATTTGGCACACAAATCAAGCTTTGCAGATTCAAAAATTTTAAGACAAAAGTACTTTTTTTTAAATACCGCCAGAGGGCACTTTACCAAAACTTAAAATTTATTTACATCATAAATTTTTTATTTTGACAGATATCGCAAAGCTGGGGGCGCCATTTTATGGGACACCATATTATATTTTAAAAATATTTTAACATTTGTTCAAAATAAGCAATACTAAGATATAATCTTTTTTAGGCAATGTTTATATAGCATGGATCTCAGAAACCTCTGTGTATGTGGGCCTCTCTAAACGCGACCAGGCTGCCGTTGCGTTAAAAACTCTCAGTCAGAGTGACACATACAGTATAATGACATATGCAAAAAGACAGGCGCAGATAGCAGGGCTAAGCGCGATTTTGCCAAGTCCAATAAAAAGACGAAAATCGAACGAAGCTCCGCCGCAGACAAAAAGAAGAAAAACTGATAGTTTTGACGGGTTAGTGTGTTTTTTAAAGGTTTGTTTTTGCTTTTAGCGGTGTGAGGTTAAGAATTGTTACCTATTAGTACCTACAATTTCATTTTTTTTTGTTTGCTGTAATTTATTTATTTTGTTGTCACTAATACGCTTATGTTGCAGTAAATTTTGTTAAAAAAATTTAGGTGATATCCCAGAACTGGATGTATGGCGAAAACCAAAACCAAAAACAAACAAATAATATATATATATATATATATATATATATATATATATATATATATATATATATATATATATATATATATATATATATATATATATATATATATATATATATATAGAATAATAGAATATAGTTTTTTAACTTTACATTTACCATATATTCTGAAACAACCTATATTATTATTTATTTGGAGATTTTCTTAGGTTATAAGTAAGCATTTACATTTTAGTATAGTAATGAATAATGTTCTACAATGATATGTTATTTAGAGGTAGTTTCTCAAGATCAAAAAGGTCGATTGAACCAATTGAAGAGGAAGAACAATCAGAAGACGAAGAAGTTGAGAAAAAGAACTGTAAAAATAAGAAACAAACGTTTGCGGAATGTGATTCGTGGGATTAATAAGTGAAGTATTAAGCATAATAAATTTAAGTTCTAAAAAGTACTGAGTTTTATTTTTCGTATAAAATCCTTCAAAAGTATTTTTTCTAATTGACAATAGTTTTTATGAATGCTTACACAGAAAGCAATATGGTATTCTATTAGTGCTACAATAGTATATTACATTGTGTGTGGAAACTGACTAATTTCGTAAGAAAGTCATTTTCACACAAGTAATGTACACTATTTTTTTATTTTTTTCTACGACCATAAATTATTAATCAAAAGCTAAATTTTATGTTTATTTATCTTCATAGAAAAAAATTAAAAAAACAATTGAAAACTTTTGTAACATTAGGGTGATATATACTTTTCCTCACCGCGGTATATTCATATATCGAAAATCACCTACCTTGTAGGTTTGTATAACTTTCATCATTTTAGAATTTAAAAAAGTGGGCGTACTTTTAAAATATTTTTTTTATGAGAAGGGGTCTCTTGTGGCACTTTATTTGAAAGCTTCCGTCGATTACTTTATAACCCTAGAATGGAAAGTTTCCTTTACCAAAGACAATAATTATATTTTCAACTATAATTGTCTTTGCCTTTACCTACTACAAAACGGCGGTACTTTAATAATTACCTATATACCATTTTTGGATGGTCATATTTTCAAAACTAATAAAGTTACATTTAATGTATGCTGTATTTTTTAAAGATCTTTTCAATGGTGATATTAGTGATAATATAAAGGCTAGAACAAAAGTATATATTTTTTTGAAATGTATATTATATCCCCATTTAAAAGATCTTTAAAGGATCTTTAAAGAAAACTCCATATTTATTATATCTAACTTTATTACTTTCTGAAATATGACCATCCAAATTAGGTATTTATGTAAGGTATAGTATGGTACGGATTTTGTAGTAAGCAAAGGTATTGACTTCATATTCTCGGATTATAAAGTACTCGTCCCCCACCCCTTTTATTTTTAAACGGATCAATTGAAAAAGCTATAACTTTATGAAATAAAATTGATAAGTAAATACTATATTCTAGAACTAAATTGATATATGTAAATTTCAAGCTGGCTGCTGGGCGCCATCGGCAAAAAATTAAATGAAAAGGGGGTCTTATGGTATATCATTTTAATGGTCTTAGCGATTACTTTATAACCTTAAAACATTAAGTCAATAATTTTACCAACTACAAAATGGCGGTACTTTAAAAATGACCCAAATACAAGATTTCGATATTTCCGAAACTACTAAAGTTAAATATACTTAATGTGATATTTTCCCAAAGCTATTTTAAAGATCTTTTCAAAAATAATAAAATATACAGAGTACCTCAATAGTAAAAAGGCACTTTTTGTCCTATCTTGTATATTCTCACTAGTACTAGTATCACCATTAAAAAAATATTTAAATGAGCTTTAAGAGAATATCACATTAAGTATAAAGAGTGTATGCCCTAAACGTCTTAACTTTTGAGATACAGGGTGTTAACATTTTCAAAAAACCAAAAAATTTGAAAACACTTATTTTAGTAAAAACTGTTATACTGGATATAAATAATTATTTATTATATATTATAAAACTTAATTTTTAAAAGAAAAAAATCCCGCAATGCTTCTTTTATGGTCTAAAAATATGCAATTAAGTGAGTTTTATTATTTTTCTCTTAAACTAAACCAAGGAAAAAAATTAGAAGACATAAAAGCTGAATTTTTATTTGGTTAATCTCAGGAAAGTACAAAAATTTTACACATATTTACTCAGTCAGTGGCGTACCGTTTTTTTGTTGCAAATAATTCCTTCAGATGCCTCTTGAGACGCCACTGGACTTATTAAATGTAATTAAGTTAGTGATAAATTACGCCCCCAATGCCATTAATATTAATGCCAAATTAAAACAAAATTGGTTAAAGGATAGTTAGGATATTTAAAAAATAGAATTTTCTTTGGAAATTTTTACACTCTGTATATCAAAAGTTAAGATGTTTAGGACATATGTCCATAGGAGGTTTTTGCTTTAATTGAGTACAAGAATCACTCCCTTAAATATTAGCATGTCCTTAAGGAACACCCTGTATCTGACTTTATTAGTTTCGGAAATATGGCCATTCAAATCAAGTATTTAGGTATTTTTTAAAGTACCGCTATTTTGTGGTAGGTGAAAGTATTGACTTTATATTCTAAGATTATAAAGTTCTCGTCAGGAGCATTAAAATGATGTGCCACAAGACCCCTCTTTTTTTTTTTTCTAAGATGGCGCTCAGCAGCCATCTTGAACTGACAATTGGATGTACAAATATAGTATTTACGCATTCATTTAATTTACTAAAGTTAAAACTTTTTAAATTGGTTTTTTTATTCCAAACATTTAAGTAGCAGCCCACCGTGTATTGTTTTAAAAATGATAAACAATGTAAAACAATAAAACAATTTTTAAAGAAATTCGGGTGAAATGGCAGTTATCCGCGGACACCAGCTTAAGAGCGGGGTGTTTGGTTGGTTGCTTTTCTTGGTAACATCCAGTAAAATTTTGAATAGCAGCAAAAAGCTAGGTATTATGCTTTATTTCTTTTTAAGTCCGTCCATTCTTAATTATAAATTGATTCACTTAAAAATACAGGGTTCTTTAGTAACTAGGCATTATACACCGTGGGTCCTTTAAAGAAAAAAACACAGTGTTTATTTATAGACTTTATTACAACATTTACAATCTAAACAATATTATTCATTGTTCTTAGGAGCTATTTTTCGTTTTCTTTATTAAAAAACCAGTACAAAATAAAAACTTGCTTATCTTTTTTTTCTAACTAAATAACGGTAGTTTTTTTTTAATGAATAATATCTAATGAAGAAAATTTTAATCGATGTCATATTGAACATTTTTGGGATTTCCAAGGGCATTGCAATTGTGTAATACAGGCAAATGCCGCTAAGAAACCCCAAATTTGTCTCAACTGTGCAGTAGAAAATTGCTAAACTGTAGACAAAATGAAACCCTTCCTTAAACATTAATAAAAAAATACGAAAAAAACTGATATTGCAGACTTGATAAATAAGTTAAAAACACGTGTAAAATTACCTAAATTAACACCACTCAAAAATCTGGAAACGGCGTCTTTAACTTCATTAAATTCAAAATTGATCCCTGATGATAATTAAATTCGCAATAAGTCAAAACGAAAAATGCAGGTTGCCCATCAATTTTATTGAAAAACTGCATTAAAATATCAAGTTAAGTTAGAGACACCAATAGTCGACTACGACCGCATCCTGATGAAAACATCTCCATTTCTATTAAATTTATAATAGTCCAGTAATGAAATAAACTATATGAGAAGAACACTTTTAAAACCTTTTTTTTTTTGGGGGGTTTCGACGAGTTTACCACGCGGCGCTTTAACCCAGCCTGTAAATGTCAAAAGTTTTGGGTTTCGTGCTGGGCGAACCCGTCACTTTTTTGTCAGACAAGTTTACGACAATGTTTAACATGCAATTTTTAAACATTGTGCCAAAAGTCGTGAGGTTTACATCGCGTAGTCCGCCTAGTCCGATACCCCAAACAAGCGTATGAGCCTTATGGTTTGATGACAGTAACCTCTTACCATTTTTGACATAATCTTTAAAAACTGCATGTAAAACATTGTGGACGCGTTCGCCCAGTCCCACACCCGAAACATTAGACATTGACAAGCTGGGTTAAAGCGCCGCTTCCAATCATGTCGGTATGAATTTTTGTAGTAGACTTGTCAAAAGAAATCCCCCTAAAATGGTTTTAAAAGTGTTCTTATCCTAAAGTCCATTTCATTACTGGCCCAGGGACTATAAATTCAGTCGTTCAAAAGTTATTCGTCGTTAAAAAAAATGGCAAATTACTTTTGGATCAAACTTTAATGTCGAATAAATTTTGAAGAAGTAAATTTATTAAAATATGTTACAAAATCTTTTTGTAGCGTATCAAATATCCTTTAAAATATGTATGTATTAAATTTTTTATTTTTTGTACGACCGGGCGTAAAATACAATTTTACGCTGCCATTTGAGGAGCTTAAAATGCACTCTTACGCCCTAGGGCAAAAAGTATCAAAAACGAGAGCATTTATAAATGAGGGAGTAAAATAGCACTTTTACGCCCTAGGGCAAAAAAGTATTAAAAACGCCCGTATTTATAAATTTATAAAACAATAATAAAATTAAATAATGCCCCATTTTTTTTGGGTAAAAGAACAATATATTAAATTAAACATAAATGGTAAAAGTATACTGATTTCTATTTGACACATTAAAAGCTGGCACTTTTTGTTAACTACAGAGAATGCTTGTATATTAATTTTAGTCGTACAAAAAATAAAGTTTGCACCTCTGTCGTAAAGCACTTTTACCCCCACAGCTGATTGTTACCCTTGCGGAGCTCGGGCAACAACTTTCAGCCGCGGGCGTAAAAGTGTTATTTTACGCCCTCGGTACAAAAATAACTATTAATATTATTATTTGTAGTGGTAACAAAAATCCAAACTCAAAAAACCAAATTGAAAAGATAGTTTAATGTTCAACGGCTGATTATATCAAAACGTGTTATTTGACAAAAATTTACGAAGAGAGTTATTTGTAGGGAATTTAAGTTTCTTTAAAAACTATAACAATATATTTATTTTAATTAAATTCTCTAAATACTGTTTGATTTTTTTTGTTTTTGGCCCATTCTAATACCGGGTGGTGCATTGCCGAGCGGAACATAGGAAATCCCATGTAAATTTTAAGGGGATAAGTTATTGGCTCCCTGTACATTTTACAGCAAAAACTGAATGTCATGGTTGCGGCAAACAACTACGTGCTTCTCTCTTATCTCAGGGTGTGTTAAATTGTTTTAATTCTGGCACAGTCCGGATAACATGCCGCACTAGGTTCAGTTCAACCCGGCTTTACAGAATATTCTCCAATGTTCCAGGGCGTAACTTTAGGCGATTCTGGGCGCAGAGGAGCGTGGACAGGTCTGTTAACTGGGATGGGTTAAGGGCTTTCCTCCTTGTTCCTCGACACCTTGTTAACGACCCGCGCTCTTCTGCGTCGGTCGCAGGGCAGACCCACAGGTTGCTCCAAACCGTTTTGGTTGTCGAAGTTAAAAATGTCAGAAATTACTTTTACCATTAATTTTTGTTTTAAATAATTAATTTAAAGATGAGGCCCTAAGTCTCATAACTTTGGAGAGTTTATTTAATTTATTAATACACACGGTTAATAAAGAAAAAAGAAAACTTAAAAGAAATTAAATTATTTAAATAATGTTTTACTTAAAAGAATTTAAACAACTTTAAATTACAGCAACAAACAAAAAACCTCTCCATAGCTTTACAAAAGAGTAACCCGACTAGGTGACGGCATAAGAGATGTTTACTCAATGCCTGCCACAACCAGAATTGAGTCTGATTCCGTCATAATATCTTTTCAAAGAGACCAATATGACAAACCCTCGTGCCAAGTTTAAAAAAAATTGTTAAGCAAATCTTAAATTAAAAAATTAAATGTATATGTATTGCAAATTACCAGATTTTCGGTTCGGGTAAAACCAGAGCTCAGGTTATTCAAGCGCAAACAAGCACCTGCAAAATAAATGTTTCCACTGACATGAGAAGAAGTGTTGATAAATTAGTGGCAGTTAGTATTTGATAGAAAGATGTGTATTATTCAATCAACAAAAAAGTATTCATAATTAAGTGGGATTATGCGGGAATCAGTTTTAGAGCAGCATCTAAAATGTTTTCAGTTTATTTCCACACAAAGCCCAGTTCGTCCATTTTATTACAATAAAACTTTTACTTTGAACATAATGGTTGTAAGATTGATGAAACAAATAAAAATCATTCCTTGTATTTGGCTGTACGTAAGATTTTACCAAGCCTTATAACCAATTTTTTGCTGGTGGCTGCTGTCTGTATGCTTTTACTAAAACCGAATATTGGTTATTTTGCAATTACATTTAATTAAATACTTCAAGATTCGCGTATTAAACTTTTTTAAACTTGGTCACGAGGGTTTGTCAGATTGGTCTCCTTGAAAAGTTAGCTTACATTTTTCTGTAAAGTGTACAGGGAAGCCAATAATTAAACCCCTTAAAATTTACATGGAATTTCCGCTCGGCGACGCACCACCCGGTATAAATGCTGTTGTGTTTCTTATTATAGCCGGATTTACAATTACCCAGTTTACATTTACCCCAAATGACCCTGAAGTTTCAAGCTTACACATGGTTTCCATTGGGAGTTCTGAAGGTCCTTATGTTATTGGTAAATATTTCTTTAAATCCCTGAAGTTTCGACCAATCGCAACTTGGGACTTAACAGGCCAGTAGCATATTAAACGATCAACTGAACCTTTAAGGCCCAAATCGTAATCAGCGACATGGTTATTACTAAGTATTTTTCCATTTTAACTTCCTCAAAAGTCATATTATTCCACTGAAACCTGAAATTGAAAAAAAATAATAATATTAAAAGTAGAAAACGTTATTAGGATCAGAGTTTATTTATCTATAAAGGGTTGCGACAAGTTTAAATGGTTGTTTTAATAATCCTATAAACTGTATTTTTCCGGCATTGACATTTATCCTATTTAATAACAAGACCGAAAAGTGTTCCTTGTGACGTCAAAACAACCACCACCAATATGGCGGAAAGTCGCGACCCCGTTATATAGGGACTCTAATAATGATTGCTACTAAATTATGGATTGCATATAATAAATGGTTAAGTTATTTTTGTTTTTAAAGCTTTCGGTTGGCAGTAATAAAGTATGTATATTTTTTTGCATTTAAAAAAGTAGGTCAGTGTTCATGAGCCGTTTCCTTATTTTTATTAAAGTAAGAAGACTATTTTAGCCTCCGTCGGCTAAAAACATAAAAATATTATTGCAAACATTACTTATAATTACGTCCCAAGAAGTAATTTGTATTTAAAATGAGAAATTATCATTTTAAAGTAGCTTAATTTACTTGTTCACATATACGTAAATACCTAAGACATAAAATTTGCCTCAGACATTTTTTTTTTTTTGAAAGGTAATACTTGGCAGAATTTTACAATGTGTCCGCCTAAGTTCTCTACATATGGAAAACTTTTGTTATTAATAATTTTACGAAAAAAGTTCTTTATAAAAAGTTTTGCATGGCCTATAACCCAAAATGCAGTCATTAGATATGTTTTTTTCACTGGTATACCAGGTATATCAAAAAATATAAATATTCCCATGAATACGATATAGCGACAAAATTTTGGAGCAAGTCGTTACGGAAAAATAGACGGAATAGTCTTTTGTGTTTTTTTTTTAAAGCCTCTACTCAGCCGTCCAAAGTTTATTCAAATGGATTGAGGATGGCTCACTATAATAGCTTAATAGAGTATTTTTCTTATCAACAATTGAATACCACACAATTAATATTTTAGTTAAAAGTATATTACAAAAATTCTTATTAACTGTTTTTTCCTCTAACAGTAACTGCTAGCCCGTATTATTGATAAAGAACGAAAAAAATGCACTTGAAAGATACAATATGTGATTATTGGTAACTACATTAGATACTGTTTATTTTTTCTACTATAATTAATCAGTGGTCCGGTGATGGCTTAGCGTGTAAGGCGTTAAGTCGTTGAGCGCATAACGGACGTGAGGTGGGTTCGAATCCTGCTGAGACCAAATACTTATTTGTAAGTTGGTCGGACATTTAGTGGTTAGCTCAACACCAGACGGACAAAATGCAAAATGTATCGACGCTGAAGGCCACCAAAGGACCAGGGCGTCGGAACACACTTTGCCGTGCCCTGCGCAACCGTAGACATGCGGACCCCATTCAGTTGGTAGGTTCAGTAGTGCCCCCTGGGTGGGGACGAGGTCTTAAGTTGTCGCTCATAGGACCGTGGTTCGGAACCCACGTTAAGCTGTAGGTCCCATCTGGCTGACATCACCCAGACGTAAAAAACCAGGGCGCACAATAAGCCGAGCGGCTTCAGTGCATGGGATATCCCGGCCCTATTCTATCTAATCTAAGCTAATGATTAATCGTTGAGAGTGTTAGAGTGTGAGAAACAAGCCGATATGCTGGTTAATGCTATTAGTGAAAATAATTAATTAATATGGATTTTTCTAATATACTATTAAATAAAAATATTTATTGTGTTATATCAAATTGTCGATAAATAATTTTTTTTATCTATTAGGGTGAGCCACCCTCGATCCACTTTAAAAAAATGACATTAGCGCATAAATACGATTTTGCAAACCTAAGACGACTCTGTAGTGGCTGTAAAAACAAAATATTGTCACATATATTTTTCCGCAATTACTTGCTTCACAATTTGTTGTTTTCTCATATTCATTGCACTCTAGACTAAAGATTAAAAATAATTAAAAAAATAGATGTTAGAAATCAAAAAGTAGCAAATGCAGTGTACTCGAAATTTCATTTTCTATTCAAATGAGTAGAAGTAAACAGGGTGTCCCAAGCAAACAGGGTGTCCCAAGCAAAGTAAGGGTATAAGGGTAATAGAAAACAACTTAAAACTTAAAACAATTCACATTCATGTGTTATACCTATCTATCAAATTTTATTTCAATATCTTAAAAGATAAAAAAGTTATAAGGGTGAGCCACCTGCTAGGGATACCCGGTATACCAGTGCTGCACTTGTATTAATATTTTATTGTTTTAAATAACAAGAATAAATATTAATGTAGTACGTAGGTATATCACATTACATAAATGTACAGGGTATTCCATTTAAGACAAAAAAATGGCATAATTTTTAACTTCCTCCATTTTTTTAAATAAATTAAAGATAGCCAATCGATACATTTTAGATCAAGGAATTTGAAAATCGTATTAAATAAAACAATTGCATGAAAAACAAAAGAATTTTGTCATCAATGTTGCATTTTCTAAATGGAACACATATTTATAATTATATTTTTGAATTTTCTGCTTAATTCTAAGTATTTTTTATTTAAGGTACTATATGTCTGTCTTTAACTGTTTGTGGGTTATCGACGCTTGAAGAGTCATATTTTCGGCTATTAAATATATCAATACACAATAAAGGTAATATAGGTGATTACCTAATACTTCAAAGTCATTAAATTTTTTACCTATTGGTGGATTTTAGTACTAGTTTTTTGAAATTAATTATTCGTTAGATACAAAACTACAGATAGTAACGCTATATTACAAGTGTAGAGAAAATGCTAGTGATTCAAAAAGAAGATACATTGATAATTTTCAAAGAAATAAAAAAATACTTTGATATCAGGTAATCACCTGCATTACATGTATTTCATATTCAGATATTTAATTAAATAGGCCAAAAATGTGACCTTTTAAACGTCAATTACTCAAAAACAGTAAAAGATAAACATGTTTGTCTCCCCGTGGCCTAGTGGACAGAGCTTTGATCTTCGAAGCCAGAGGTCGGCGGTTCGATTCCCAGCGGGGGAGACATATTTAGGTAGTAGTTATTTAAAAATAACGACCGTGGTGGCACTACCGCGTTGTCTAAAAGGTGCTGTGAACTGCAACTGCCTGTTTCAGTGCTTGGACAACGTTGACGGAACAGGGTGAACGATGGGTTAAACATCTAATAACCCGACACCCACGGTACTCTGGTATTTAGGCATAGACCTTCGTGGGATGTCAAAAAGATAAAAAAAAATGTAGTACCCTAGATAAAAAACACTTAGAACTGACCATAGAATTCAGAAATATAATAATAAATATGGTGTTCCATTTAAAAAATACAACATTTATGGCGTAAGTCTTTTGTTTTTCATGCAATTGTTTTTTAATACGATTTTTAAATTCCCCGCTAAAATACATCGATTGAAAATCTTGAATTTCTTTAAAAATGTGGGGAAAGTAAATAAATATGCCATTTTTCTCTTAAATGGCATACACTGTATAGGGTGTCCTCATTTTGGTTGTCCCTTATGGGAAACTTGGAAACCATAAGAGATATTAGAATCCGATACCCCATCCTCGAGCTCTTTTGGAGAAAACATTTATGGTAAAAACAGATCATCGCTATCGCAAAGCGTTTCAGAGATACAGGGTGATTTTCGATTTTTCACTTTTGATAAAGCCCTGTAGCTTTGTTGTTATTACAGATACGAGAAAACTAATTGCACATTATACAGACACTTTTCTCCGTAGAATCCAGTGGCGTAGCCAAAAATTTTTGAGCTGTCATTTTTGACATATGACTCAAACATGCTTTTTTTATTAGGGACACTCTATAAATGATTAGATAATTAAATTGCTTGTTTTTTTCTGATTAAAATAATATATCATAGTAGGTGATTTAATAAATTTACGTCAAATATTGGAAAAATTATAATTTTAAAGACTCATTGCGGCTTCTATCTGTTTTTAAATTGTTTTATATTTTTGTTTTAAAAGGAATCTGTCATCCCTTAGCTCAGGAGACATTTCCGTAGAAAAATTAAAAAATAAAAATAAAAAAATAATAAAAAAAAATTAATTAATTAATTTTTTGTTTTTTTTTTTCTACGGAAATGTCTCCTGAGTTGAGGGATGGCAGTATTGTTTTTAAAGAAAATATAAAACAATTTAAAAACAGATAGAAGCCGCAATGCGTCTTTAAAATCATAATTTTTCCAATATTTGACGTAAAAATTTATTAAACCACCTACTATGATATATTATTTTAATCAGAAAAACAAGCAATTTAATTACCTAATCATTTATAGGGTGTCCCTAATAAAAAAACATGTTTGGGTCATATGTCAAAAATGACAGCTCAAAAAATTGTTTGGCTACGCCACTGGATTCTACGGAAAAAAGTGTCTGTATAATGTGCAATTAGTTTTCTGTATCTGTAATAACAACAAAGCTACAGGGCCTTTTCAAAAGTGAAAATCGAGAATCACCCTGTATCTCTGAAACGCTTCGCGATAGCGATGATCTGTTTTTACCATAAATGTTTTCTCCAAAAAGAGCTCGAGGATGGGGTATCAGATTTTTAATATCTCTTATGGTTTCCAAGTTTCCCATAAGGGACAACCAAAATGGGACACCCTGTACATTGTTTTACGGATTTAGTTTTATATTTAAAATAATAGTTGCAGTAAAGCTAAATTACTTTTTCAAAAACTTTTGTTAATATTACGATTAACCTAGACTTTTTGTGGTACTTTTTCCTATAACAATTTTTTTACTCTGAATTGGCATGCAGTTAGTTTCCAATTCATTTTTGAAATAACAGTAGCTTATGTAACATTTTTATAAAAAGAAAAAAATATATTTAAGATTGTAGAAAAAATACATGGTGTTTCATTTACATCATCAACAAAGTTGCCCTATATCGGAATCATTTTATTCTTGTGTTAGGATATGGTAAATTTTTTTTTTTTTAAATCCAAGGGTTCCTGCGAAAACCACATCTTGATAACTTTATTTATTCTAAAGTTATTCGCGGTCAAAATATAGTGAGACACCCTATAAATTCTCGCTCTGCATTGGTTGTGACAAACTATAATTATGATTTAACTTATTTTTCCTTCCAAAGAAAAAATAATAAAACCAATAGATAACGGTGGAAAATTATGCAAAAACCAGATTCAACATGAGCGTTTATTATTTATGAGAATACCTAACTGTTTATTCAAACGACCTAATGCATCAAAACTATTTTGAATAAAATCCGTAACATGCCCATATGAAAACAAAGTGTAACATTCCTTTAATAATTTTTTATTTAGATTTAACTTAATAATTATAATAATGGTTAACAGCTATCTAAGCGCAAATAAAGAAAATAATAAAAGTTGATTTACTGAGGCGTAAAGAAATGAAATCAGATCCTTGAACTTAAAGCTGTATATGGTAAAATTCTAATAGAGACATTTCTTGCATTCTGTAAGATGTTGTATGTACAGTGTGAGATAGTTAATAACGGTTGTTATAAATAATATTAATATTAATGAAATAAAATGTTTTATATATTTTAGATTAAGAACAAGAAAAATAAGCCGATCCATATTGGGTACTAACTCTGTAACTTATTAGGAAAAATAGGCAAAAAAGGTCTTATGTTTATTTTTAGTAATACAGCGTGTCTACTTAAGTTCGCACCATATAGAAAACTTTTTAATATTATAATACCACCCCTGTATCTTTTATATTTTAGATAACTTTCTTAATTCTATTTTACTGCTGACCAATTACTGTGACCTAATGACCAATCGTGACGAAATTGTGACCAATTATTACAGCATAAGACGACCTCCGAATGTTGATGTTGAGATGCTAAATATATTTATGTAGCAATAAGTGACCTTAAAATTTTAAACTCTTTATATTTATTCTATCAGCTTTGACCAAATATTAAAAACCGATGACCAATTTTCTAATTGTTAGATTAGATTAGATTAGATTAGATTAGCTTGAAGGTGGATTATAATCCTCTAACACTGCAACCTGTTCAGATTTATTCTGTATCCTCCATCCCTATGTTAAAGCAGACTATCCAAGCCGGTCTTTTTAATTAGACTTCTCAAGCTTGAAACTGGCTCCTTGGTAAATGTTGCTGCTTTAGGTTTTTCCTCACCTAGTCTTGCAAACCACAGACGGCAAAGGGCTTCACAGTTGCACCATATGTGTTCAGCGGTTTCTTCTTCTTCCTGGCAGAACCTGCATAGGTTTTCTTCTGCCAGGCCTATTGTTTCCAGGTGTTTATTCAGTCTGCAGTGACCTGTTAGTTGACCCACTATAATTCTTACTACCTTTAGTTTGTAATAATTCAGAAGGTCTTTCATAAATTCCGGGGGTATGCCTTTGCGTTTCCAAAATTCTAATGGTTTTCCTTGAATTTGTAACAGCCTGTATAGGGTGTTCCTTTTAAAATAAAGTTGACATTAACTTTAACCGGAAGGGCTAAAGCTGTCAATATATTTTAGTTGTATGTCTCCCACTGACTTTATAATGTTACCAAATTTTCCAAAGCGTACTTTTCAAAAAATCGATCGCGGCAGTTCCCGGTGGAACACCCTGTATACCAAGTAATCAATTATTTATAAAAAAATATATATATAGTTAGGGATTCCCGGACCATTTTTATCATTCATTACTAACAAGCTAATTTTTCGTGAGTAGCTTCATTTTGACGAGACGCCCAACTTTTTCTGGTAGGGGAGCCCAAGAGGGGATTTCGGGATTTACTACAGCGCGGCAGATTAATTTACCGAAGGATACCTTGTACCCGGTTATGTACCTCCACCAAATATGAGCCCCGTATACAGGGCCGATTATAAAAAACAAAAATATATCCATCAGAAATAAAGAATAATATAGGGTAATGTTCCAAATCACCTCGTATAAAAACACGTGTCTTCGTTTTTATACCTTTATTAACAATGGAACGTAACTATGGTTACAACAACGACAAAATCTACTCTTGTCAATGTCTCGAAGTTTACAACACAAAAGTCGAATTTATACTGACTGATCGAAGGCTTCCCGTCGCCCTTTTATAGTATGGTGGAAGAGTAAAGAATGATCTAGAATCTTCGAGAAATATCGTGAAAATTCCATAGCACAGGATGGCATAAAAGTTCATAATGGATAATTCGGGCGTTTTCGGAAACCTTCGAAAGTGATGAAAGAACTTGGAAAAATTAAGGTAAATTATTTAAATAAATTAACAAACTAAATTAAATGATCCTAACTCTCTAAAATTCTATAACCTAAACACATTTTTGAAAGTCTGTAACATTGCCCCCTTCCAAGTTTTGATCGTCTCGATCATGTATCTTCACTGTCTTGATAACGGCTTAGCCTTTCTAGATGTACTACTTTCATCTTTGCCTGTGGACTCTTCTGTATACGGTGAACCCCCTTGATTCTTCTCGTATTGTATAACGAAACGTCTTCACCTTCTTCTGAGTCTTCAAACCTTGCTTGATTAATGCTCTCTGAACTTGGCGGTAATATGACATCTTCTGCAAGTACCACTTCTCGAATTGTTGTTTCTTTACTTTTTGGAAATCTCATCACAATTTCCTCATTGTTAGTTCTCAGTACCCGTTGTGGAAGGTCTAGTACAAACTTCTGATTTTTCATAATGTCAAGGCCGAGAATAACTTCGTCCATTATATCGGCAACAAACACAACGTGTGTAAATGTTGTTGTTCCTAGGGTAATTCTAGCTTCGTGTATGCCTTGAACTGGTATGACTTCTCCGTTCGCAGTTTCCAAGGTGTAATTCTTGTCAGGGCGGAATATTTTACAATGAGCTACGATGTTCGGCTTCACGATGGTATGTGTGGAACCAGTGTCTAGTACCATTTCGCAGTCCCGACCGCACACATTTCCAGGTACTACCAAGCTGGAGCCATTGTTCTGCAGCCGGGATACTCTAATAGTTGTTGTTGATGGGGCTTGGTAGCACCTAGCCAGCTTTCGCCCCTTGAAGCTGGCTACTGGGAGTTTTCCGAATTACTTGCAGGGGCATTAGATCTGGTACAATTTCTTTGAACATGCCCCTCTTCACCACACTTCCAGCACTGGATTTTATTTCTTCGGCGGAAAGTCATACTTTTGTTGTCTTTTTCAGTTTGTTGATTACGTATGATTTCTTGCAACTCCTGTATCATTCTGGTCAAATTAGTATATGGATTGCCATCTTTTGGTGGATAATTTGTTCTTCCAAGTCTTGCCTGAGTTCTGGATGTCCGCTTTGCTGTTTCAAACTGAAGTGCGTAAGCAAGAGCTTCAGAAATTTTCTTAAGCTTGGCCATTCTTAATGCTTGACTCATATCTGGATCACGTAGACCTTCAATAAAACTGCCAACAGCTAGTTCTTGTTTTATTTCTTCCGGGTAGGCTGGATATGACAGGTTAATTAGATGTACAATATCTGCTTCATACTCCTGTAGACTTTCGTTGTATTTCTGTCTTCGTCCATGGAGTTGCGCCTTATAGACTTCTTGTAGATGGGTTTCGCCGTACCTCATCTCCAGAAACATGACAATCGATTCATAATCGGACAACTTTTCTTCGGGAATGTTTCTTAACACCTCCATGGCTTTTCCTCGAAGAGCAAGTACAAGAGCTCGTGCTCTTTCTGTTGGGCTCCAGTTGTTGCCGTTTGCAGCTGCTTCAAATTGTCTAAGGTACGTAACCCACGGTACCTTTCCGTCAAAAGTTGGTGGTTTCATAAGAGTTCCTGAAGTACCACATCCTGAAACGATACCAGTACTGGCTATATTTTGAATTTGCCGGTGTAATTGTTGCACTTCATGTTGCATTTGACCTTGGACTTGATTAACTTTGTCTTCAACTAACTGCTGTATTTCTTGCATTTCATCTTTAGTATCTTCCTTTGTAAGTTTTAGTTCGAGTAACATTTCTTGCCTCATTTCATCTTGACTTTGTTGAAATTCTCCCTTTAAGTGTTCTCGAATCTTTACCATCTTTTCTTTGAGCTCATGCTTCATTTGTTCTTGGCTTTTCTTTATGTCTTTTTGAATTTTCTCCATTTGTCGTCTTGTTTCTTCTTGACTAATTTGAATTTCCCGCTTCATTTCTTCTTGACTTCTCTTCATTTCCTCTTGATTGGCCTTTATTTCTTTCTTGAGGTCTTCTTTCAGGGATTCTTGACTGTTCTTCATGTCTTCTTTCAGGGATTCTTGACTGATCTTAATGTCTTCTTTCAGGTTTTCTTGGCTGGTCTTCATAGCTTTTAGATCTTCTTTTAGGGATTCTTGACTGATCTTCATGTCTTCTTTCAGGGATTCTTGACTCGTCTTGATTTCTTCCATCATTTTTCTAATTAGCGTACTTATCTCCTCCATACTGGCGGTGTATTGTCTTGTCTCAACTGGCATTCACTCTTCTTACCACTTGGGCTTCCTTGAGTAACCTTGTTCCGCTTCCGACACCAAATGTTCCAAAACACCTCGTATAAAAACACGTGTCTTCGTTTTTATACCTTTATTAACAATGGAACGTAACTATGGTTACAACAACGACAAAATCTACTCTTGTCAATGTCTCGAAGTTTACAACACAAAAGTCGAATTTATACTGACTGATCCGAAGGTTTCCCGTCGCCCTTTTATAGTATGGTGGAAGAGTAAAGAATGATCTAGAATATTCGAGAAATATCGTGAAAATTCCATAGTACAGGATGGCATAAAAGTTCATTAATGGATAATTCGGGCGTTTTCGGAAACCTTCGAAAGTGATGAAAGAACTTGGAAAAATTAAGGTAAATTATTTAAATAAATTAACAAACTAAATTAAATGATCCTAACTCTCTAAAATTCTATAACCTAAACACATTTTTGAAAGTCTGTAACAGTAAGTTAATTACATGCCAAACAGTATATATTCCTTATATTCCACTAATCTGACAATTTGAGAGTGATGTAAAGAAAACAGAAGGCTACAAAGAAAAACGTCAGATAAACATTTTCGATAACGAAAAATATATAACCCAATAAAACACGAATGATTTCCACAGGCCAAAATAATAATAGTATTTTTTTAACATATTTAAAAGTTTATAGTCACTTCACCCACCGATAAAAAGGTATACAATATATACAATTTTTTTCTTTTTATCGTTTAAGCTTTGCAACCCAATGGGTCTCTATGACGCTCGAGTAAATCCCCATTTAGCATCGTGGGTTCCCCTACTATTTCCTTATAACAACTTTCGTTGGTGGTAGCTTACAGGGGTAGCATGAATTAAATGAGTTGATGTGACATATATCAAAAATTTATTACAAACAGCGATTTTGTTTGTCAATTTTCAAGATAACTATGTAAATAAACCGAAAAAATATTTGTCCTACAAAATGTAAGGTTTCATCAGAGTCACCACTAACATGTATGGTTAACGATATCGTGAAAAATAACTACCAACCAGCTGACTTTTTTGCTAATTAAACAATATTTATATAATTTAACACCCACATTGTCCTACAAATTGCGAAGCACGTCATCCTGGTGTTTTGATATTCATCAAATCAAAATATTTAATATATGCTACTCCTGTATGCTACCACCAACGAAAATTGTTTAAAGAAAAAGTTGGTCGTCTCGTCAAAATGAAGCTACTCACAAAAAATTAGCTTGTTAGTAATACTGTTACTAATAAAGATGGTCCAGGGATCCCTTACTATTAGTTTACACTTAATCAGGGGCGTGTTTATGGGGGGGCAGGGGGGCGTCCACCCCCAATAATTTTAGTTACTTGGGTAAATGTAGGTCCTACTAAAAGATTAGTCCCAAAATATTTTAGCAAAAAATAAATATATACCTTATTTGTTGTACTATAGTCATCACTAATTGAATTATTATTAATTAATTATTATTATTAACAACAAAACCCATCATATAATTTTTGATTCTGACAAAAGTGGCAACATTGACTAGGAAGGTTAACTATTGTGGTAAATTTCGAAACCTGCAACTGCGGCGCGCCGTTTATTGTTTTGTCTAAAATAACTTCTTTATATCAATCTTTTTATCATCTTATCGGGTAGAAAATCGGTATCGTTACAGAATACAAGATCAGCCCTAGTTACTGTTACTTATAACGTGCTTGTAAAGAATTATTATACAGGGTCATCCAAATTAAGTGCCCGTTATTGGTAACTTCGTTATTATTTGAAATACGAAATAGTTTAAATTAGAAAACTAGTAGCATTTTTCACGCTCTTTAAGACTGAAGATTAGAAAAAACAATTGACAATCGGGTTTCTGAGTTATACAGCAAAATAACCTTTTTTTAATGGAACACCCTGTATATTTTATCACCATTAGAAAGATCTTTTAAAAATCCTTGAAAAAAGTCCACATGTGATATATCCAATTTTTCATGGTTTCGGAAATATAGCCATCCTCAGAAATTTTATAGTACACTGGCATTTTTTAAATAAAATACCCTGTATATTACATTACCAATAAATAGATATTTAAAAGAGCTTTAAGAAAATACCACATTTGCTATGTCTATCTCTTATAGTTTTGGAAATATGGCCATTCAAATCTAAAAATTACGTTCAATTTTTATTATATCACAGCTTTAAGCTATAAGCAATAAGTTTTAGTGTCAGAAATAAAACGGGGAAAATATCTACCATCTTTCAGATTTAAATGGCTATATTTCCAGAACTAAAAAGATAGGCACATCAAATGTGGTATTTTCTTAAAGCTCTTTAAAATATATTTTAATTGATGATACCATATACAGGGTGTTTTATATAAAAAATCCAGTTTACTATTAAACTCCTGAGGATGGCCATATTTCCGAAACTATGAAAAATTGGATATATTACATACGGACTTTTTTAAAGGATTTTCAAAGAACTTTCGAATGGTGATAAAATATACAGGGTGATCCATTTAAAAAGGGGTATTTCGCTGTATAACTCAGCAACCCGATTGTCAATTGTTTTTTCTAATCTTTAGTCTTAAAGAGCGTGAAAAAAGATACTAGTTTGCTAATTTAAACTGTTTCATATTTCGAGTAATAACGAAGTTACAAATGAGAGACACTTAATTTATATTTATATATATATATATATATATATATATATATATATATATATATATATATATATATATATATTATATATATATGTAAAATACTGGAATTTACCCCCCAATAATTATGGGCTAGGCACGCCCCTGCACCTAATTTTCCAATGATAAGCATTAAGAAAACAAATGTATGGGACTTTTTTTAATTCAAAGCAAAAATATCTATAAAGAATAACTTTTTTCGAAATATAAAAACAAAAAATTTTTAGAGGTATAGTTAAGTCCATACGTGGACACACTGTATGTTACAGCTCATGCACACTTGTAACTTTACATCCAAATAAATCTTTTAGTTTGTAGTTAAGTCTACTAAGAGGAAGTTATTTAAACTATAATCCACACTATAAATGGTTTTATGGTTTAAATCGTAAAATGCAGACAAAAATTTGCATAAAACTTTTTGCCCGTTTCATTACTTTTAGAAAACAAGACAACATTTATTTGACGATATTTTATTCACTTTATGGTTTTAAGCTGAAGTTTATAAATCATTTTGAGATTTGGATCAGGGCTCCTTATAAAATTGGTTTATTTAGTCTGTAAAGTACAGAATTATCTTACTAAGAGGAACATAATTGTGGCATTCCTTTCAATAAAAAAAACGTATCTAGCTTCTGATTTTTTTTCTCGAAAATACACACTACCTTTATTTTTAATTTTTACACAAAATGTCATTTAAAAAAATATGTTTAAAATAAAGTTTGTAATATAAAAATAATGATAAAGTTTTTTAATAAACTCCATAATTTGGCGAAAATGCCTTGATCACATTCGTTTACAGCTGAAAAGTTGTATTGTATATGAATTTGTGGGGGACCAAGTGTTGGAAAAATATGGAAATATTTAAGCATATTTTATTATAAAAATTTAAAATAATTCATTTTTGATAACAGAAAAGTCAGTTCCATAAAACTTTTTAAACCCCTTGCATAATAAATAAAAGTCGTTCAAAATTCTATTCTAAATAAATTTTCCAAATGACAGATTTAGCTCAAAATAAAAAATAAAGGTAGTTTAGTATTAAAGAAAAATCATGTTTTTTAAGTAAAAGTACAAGAACCTTGAATACAGAATCGACATTTTCTCTTGGCAAGTCATATTTTTTTACAAGCAAAAATTTTTATCAGAAATAACTTTTTCTCAAATTTTTTTTTTAAATCAATTTCTCCTCTTGTAAACTCCATCTGTCGACAGAATGTATACAGTTAGAATATGAAAATAGTTCCCCCCACTTTATCTTTTGAATGAAACAAGATATCAAACACTAATAATTTTTTCTGGGTTTAGTAATTACAACCATAATTATTTTTATGCAGTGTGGACAAGGCTCGTTTTGATCGATTTTATACTTTAATAATAATTTTTTACAAAACTCCGTATCATTTTAACGCGATTTAAAGATGTTAATTAATAAAAATGATAAAAGAGATTTCAAAATTGACATAAAACGATTTCTGATGAAAATGTCGATATGCCCTATTTTGAATAAACATTCCTCAAGTGTTCTGACTTTGATTTATTATTCATTACTATTTCCATCATTTTTATTTTCAAGTGTACTTATTTTCGTTAACTGCACAACTGACATCATCGACGAAGATACAAAAGCAGTAAATTGCCGCCAAGTTAAAATCTGTTAACTTTTAAATACCGTAACTCTATCTATGTTAAGATAAGTTGATTATCAACCTTTCCATCTCTCGCTGCGATACGAGATATTAAGAGAGTTAGATAGTTCTAAAAGTGGTCGTGAATACGGTTTTACGTTTCATAAACCATCCGGAATGTCATTATGGAAGAGCAGAGCAAATTGGACGGATTGTAAATTAATGAAGACGTTAGTTTAACGGCCGCCAATCTTGATTTTTTTAACTTAAAATTACGCATATTTTTTTAAAACCAAAAATTTAAATAAATAGAATTTAAATTGTATTTTAAATATATTGTTTTAAAATTTAAAGAATTTTATTTATATTATGATTTTAAAAACACGTTTTTTTGCTATGTTTACTTTAATATTGTTTTCCCTATTAAAATGTTAAGACCTTTTAAAAGTTTGTAAAACACCTAATACAGGGTATCCGTTAAGTCAACGATAATACTAAAAGGGCTGACGAAACCCACAAGCACCAAAAAAAAAAACTAAAAATGACCTTAGTCAAAATTAAAAGAAAATGTTAAACTTTATTATTAGTAAAATTCTGTGTTGTTGGCTTTAATGTAAGTTTTTCAGAAAATAATCTAGCCGTATACCACTCGACCTACAAATTGAAATCAATTAAACTACCCAAATTTACCACTTATTGTGGATTCAACTATTCTCCAAGAAAAATCTTACTTAAAGTATTGTTGGGCAGTTTAATCGATTAAATTGATAGGTCTTGTGACATAATATATGAATAAATTTCTGTTGTCATCCACACTGGTTGTCAAAATTGATAGAAAATGTCAAACTTTATTATCAGTTAAATTCTGTGGTATATTTTACCCAAGCTAACATTTTTCGAATAGTTCATCTGATTCCGGATATTTTTTTTTAACCAAAACAACAGTCGCTAGAATTAGCTGTTTGACATGTTTTACAGATAATGCAAATATATGGCCAGCAAGAAAAAGCACTGATAAATGTAATCATTAAAATCTACTTGAAATTTACTGATATAAGAATATACATTGCAAACCTAAAAATGTTAGCTTGGATATATATTAAAATCGTTTGTCTTTTTGTCCGAAGCAAATACATGTGCCACATGCCTACCTATCCTAATTAGTTTTCAAAAAAATGATTATTCGAAAAAGTCATATTAACTGCCATTTTTATTAAATTAAAAAAAAAACAAGTGGTTGAAAAAAAATTTAAACAAATTTAATAGAACTAATTTCCTATTACCTAAAAAATGAAATTTCCGATTTTATTGTTAGTGTTACAGAAATTAACATCGTAAATAAAGAATTTTAATAATTTAAATTCAAAGCATTACCTTAAGCTTTAAATTTAAATTAAACACTTATTTCTCAATTCTTTTGGTTAATATATCCTATCTTCTAAACCAAATAGTTTTTATAATAATAGTGAAACGTTGGCGGCCTTGAAAATAGCGAAGAAGACATATTACGAATGTACGATCCATACTAAATTGTCTCTGTTTTGTGAGTTTTAGTAAAATTACAAAAACAGTTTTAGTAGGTAGCACATACAAAATTTGCAGAGAATAATGAAGATACGATAAAAAGGAACTGTTTTAATCTCTTGTATGCATGCTTAGTCCGGATACATCAAAAACGAATCCTAGTGAATTTATTATTACCCATAAAATATAATTAAGTTAAACGCCTTAAGGTAGTACTACCGGTGTAAAATTAATGTTCAGAAAATTATGAAACTTAGCATACTGGTACTTTAAAATAAGAATATAAACCAGTTAAATTTTCAAAGGTCTACAGAGAACTAAAAAAGTTATTAATATTATAAAATAATTGTTTTTTGACATTGATCCTTATGGGAAATCGCAAATTCTATTTTACTTCAAAAAACAGATGTTCAGATTTCAATGAAAGTTGTATCAACGGAAGAAAAAACAATTCTGAACATTTTGGCCAATAAAAATCCGATCCTCAAAGTTTGTGATAGATGTAATTAAAAAATAATTGAGAAAATACATGACTACATGTGGCACGCCGCCGAAAGGTTAGGATGCGCCCGAAAAAGTTTATCGAATACGGTATATGGGGACATAAAATTGTTGCCAGTCTAATACGTATTTCGATTACAAGATCCAATGAGTAATAATAAATATCCGCAACAATTAGAAAACATGTTTTTTTCCGAGTGTCTTTAAGTGAACAATTCGACGATCATAATAATATATGTATCAATATTTACGTTAGTTTGACAGGTTAGGTGACATAAACTTTCCATGTTTATCCTTAAATATATATGTTACAATTTAAAACCAATAACTTGTTTAAAGATGCTTGTGCAGTAGATTTTTGCGTATGATTTCTATTGTTCTTACGCAGCGTTGTTAAATATAAATACCACGGTAGTCATATTACCTTAAGCACTAATTTGATTCTTGTGGTATCAAAAAATTACCTTAAATTCTAATAATTTTTTTTAAAATCCATCATTTAAACCTTAAAAAAATATGCAATAAAATCAATCTTTTAGACAGTAATATAAAGTTAAGACAGCTGTAGAAGACACGTCGAACCGTACGCATCATCCTGTACGGAATACGAAGCCGACACCAATTAAGCCACTCTATCCGGTAATTCTGGTAACGTAATTACCAACTGAATTAATTACGTCGATGATTACAGCTTTTAAATTAATACTTTATTTAAAAACAAGAAGAAAATATATAGATTGCCAAGTAATTAAACTGCATCAGAATTTCGCTAAAACGGTTGTTAAAATAAATTTAGTAAGCTACAGAGTAAAGTTAAATGAAAGCTTATTATTGACAATTTAAAGAATGCATCAAAGATCAAACTATAAATAAATTGTTAATATTGTGGCCCAAACTCCAAAACGACTCACAGAATATGTATCTGCTATACAGGGTGGGCAAAATTCGACGCTTTTTATAGGAAACTCATGTTTCTGAGTGCTCTACACAAAAACTGATCCCCATCTTGAGAATAGCTGAAATTTTAAACCAAACTTACTGGTGAAAACCGCAATTCGCTATCTTGCGTCGTTTACTCACTGCAGCGTGTTTCTTAATTTCTAGCATTTTCCTTAATCCTTCATCCCTTTTTTATTTTTAAAATTTTCTAATTTTGTAAAACACTTTTTGACATCAACTTTTTATGCAGATTGGAAATATGCGTTTTTCTATTTTTAAGGTTACGCATTTTTAACTTACTTATTTATTTTTTTAAATTATAAATGGAACACCCTGTATATTTTTTCAGTATTAAAATGCTTAAAACATTCCCTTCAAAACTAAAAAAAAAAATAAATGATTAAAGAAAACGCAAGAAATTAAAAAACAACCTGTAGTGAGTAAACGACGCAAAATAGCGAATTGCGGTTTTCACCAGTAAGTTTGGCTTGAAATGTGAGCCTCGCAAATAGGGGTCAGTTTTTGTGTAAAACATACAAAAACACGACTTTTCTATAAAAAGCGTCGCATTTGGCCCAACCTGTACAACTCAAGTAGATTCGAGCGTCGGCGTCGAAACGATAATCGCATTATTTCTGATGCTCGGATCGCATGGAAGTTTAGCCGGCCAAAAATTCGTTGTACGATGGTACGACCGCGTTTAATGTAGAATCGATTGCATAGTGTGTGCGCGCGCGTCTTTGTTTTTTATTGACTTTCAAAAAACAAATTAAGTTTTATTCCAAGGTTTATTGGCACATAATTTTTTGGCCACTTTTTTTCTTAATTTCTTTTTTTTTTGATAATTGATAACTGGCAAGGATATAATATTTTTTCTTAGTAATCGATGCAACGATAACTTTATTCAATTTGAATTGTATTATTTCCTCAAATGACAATGAATTAGTACTGCAAATCTTAACGACTGATTACAGGATGTTCAGATTGGATGTGTCTATGAGCAAAAATCTAAGCAACTTGTTGCTCCGATTGCCTGTAATACTGTCGTACAATAAGTTTCTTTTAATTCGAAACATACACTATTGTGCCTTTCGAACAATAAAAACTACTGGCAAGATTTTCTGCGATATAAGGCTTATTTAAACAACAAATTTAATTATCCACAATGATGTGGTGTTTATCCTTATTTGCTGCAATATTGTCGGTGATCTAAACATCGTCCAATAAAAGTTACTAAATTTTAGTGCATATATTTTTAAAAAGCACTAGTTATTTTAATTTCTTTTATTGGGGCTCTGGAATGGACTCGTTTAGTACATACATAGTTTGTGTAGTTTCTCTTTAGGAGAATTATTGGTGCATTTTTTAACCAGGCTTAAATAGAAATTAGTTCAAAGTATACCTCTTCCTGTACTAGCATATTATTGACGGTATCCGGAAAAAATGAGTTAAATACATAAATCCGCCTCCATTTTCCTTTATGAAGCTATTATGATAGTAAAATTGTTACACTGCATAAGTTATTTTAACCTTATTTTTAACCCTAGTTCCAAACTGTTAAGATCAATTTTTTGATAAGGTATATCCTACCATATACTTGCACACAGTTCTTGTTAACCTTAAACTAAAAATAGTATTCTGCCCTTTATGTATTTATTAAATTGTTAAAAAAAATTAAATAATTTAAGGTTTTCCATTATGTGCAGCAAACATTAAATTAAATTTGGTTTTCCATTATGTGCAACAAACATTAAATTAAATTTGATTTTTCATTAATGCTTAAACCTGCCTTAGTTTTTTTTTACTTTCGTAAAAACTTTGAAAAGAAATATATCTTTAGGGTGACTTTACTTACACATCTTAATAAAAATTGACCTAATGATGGGAAAAGTTTTAATAAAGAGTTAATTATTTAAACTGACCAATTCTTAATAAACTGCAGTTCCACTACTATGATTTTTTAAATTAAATTTATTGTATCTTCATACATTTCCTTGGTGCAATAAGGTCCAGTTGTACAAAGCAGGTTTAAACTCAGTTCAGTAGAACTGAACAATTTGTTTAGACTTTTGCCCAAAGACACATCCAATCTGAACATCCTGTTATCAGTCGTTTAGATTTGCAGTACTAAATTGTTGTCAATACGATATTCTCGCCATTATCAAAAAAAAAAAAAAAAAAAAATAAGAAAAAAGGGATCAAAGATATTATGTGCCAATAAGCCTTGGAATAAAACCTAATTTGTTTTTTAAAGTCAATGAAAAACACGGACGCGCGCACACACTATCACTGATCTCGATGGATTGCCAATTTTATTACCTGCGCGAAACAAAAGTTACATTTCATGGGCGAAAAAACGTTCAGTACAACTGAAGTCAGGCCTTTGAACTACTCGTAAAATCTCAATTTCTTGATACTGATAGCAATATTGAGTTTTTACGGAAAGTTTAAAGGTTTGACCTCAGTTTAGGACAACTAAGTTTGAACCTGCTTTGTACTACTGGGACGGAATAACTTAAATGCAATTTTCATAAAAGCGATTTTTACAAAGTATGTTTTTTTCTGTGGAAAACATACTTTTGCTTCTATCAATCAACCCGGAAAAAATATGTTAGTTTTCTACGAAAACGTTCGTACTACTGAAAGGTCGAAGAAAGAGTCATGTAGAAAACATAGGAGAGTCTACTGATTTACTCAGATGGTACAGATAGAGAAGCATGGAAAAGTTCCAGCATTTTAGAGAAATTCATGGTAGTGTTGGTGGCGTCCTCCAGTTAACATATAACAGTATATCATCAGTATCAGGCAGTATGGATTTTGCCAAAAAGTTCTACAGCAGATCTTCTTTTCTTCGTATCACACTGCTGGAATAAGTCTTTTGAGTTTCTAGGCGAGTCCCAGATCGTTGCTCTTGATATATCCAAAGCTTTTGACCAGGTCTGGCATACCGCACTTCTTAATAAATTTCCTTCCTATGGTCTTTCAACTAAACTCTGTACTTGGCTCTCTAGTTATCTATCTGATCGACCTACATCAGTTATTGTGGACGGCCATTCTTCAAGCTTTCATCAAGTAAATGCTGGAGTGCCTCAGGGCTCAGTTCTGGCACCAAAATTGTTTCTTCTTTACATCAACGACCTTCTCTCATCCACAACTAATTCCATTCATAGTTTCACCGACGATAGTACCCTTCACTCCAGTTTTCAGGTTCCTAAACCCATCACTAAATCTGATTTGGAAAACAAACGCAGAGCGATGCAGATATCTCTTTCGCAGGATCTGAATTTAATCGTGGATTGGGGCGCCAAAAATCTCGTCCATTTTAATGCATCTAAAACACAATCATGTTCCTTGTCGCGAAAAGAGTCACCAAATACTCATCCTCTACTTATGAGCGGATTAGTTTTACAGAGCAGGGACACCTATAATTTTGTGGGCGTCACATTTAAAGTAACCTCATCTGGCATAAACACATTGTATCTATAGCCACGGCAGCTTCAAAAAGCTTGGATTTCTCTTTCGAGCCAAAAAGTATTTTTGCCCTTCTAATTTATATACTTTGTATATGTCCCAAATCCGACCTCCCTTGGAATATTGTTCTCACATCTGGGGCATGGCGTCCCCCACAACCTTAAGCATTCTTGATTTCATTCAAAGAAGAGCTATTCGTCTCATTAATGATCCTTCACTTACAGAAAGGCTTCCCTCTCCTGCCCATCGTCGGGCTGTGGGGATTTATCGCTTTTTATAGGTACTTCCATGGCTTCTGCTCTGAAGAATTGTCCAGTATAGTTCCTCCACTCACGGTTCCCAACAGAGAAACTCGTGGTGCCGCGCGTACGCATCCCTATACGGTCCAACGGGACAGACCCCGAACTTCCCGCTTTGTTCGTTCCTTTATCCCTAGAGTTTCTAGAATGTGGAACTTGCTGCCCGCGGAGTTCTTTCCTTCCCCTCCCAAATCTTCAAGTATTTCAGTCCCCTGTCAACAAACTCCCTCTTACCTCGCTTAAGACACCCACGGTACGTTAGTATTTAGGCTTTTAGCCTTCGTGGTTTGTTCAAAGATAAAAAAAAACAATTAACATCAGATATTAATTTTTTATGTTAAAAAGAGATACTTAGTTTAATTACAACAGTTAAAATCTCATAAAAACTGTCGAAATAAATCACAAATTTTTACAATATACTTTGTCTTCCTTATTATTACCTTTTAAAGAAAGGTATGTGTACCATTAAATTTTGGACACACTGTATATTTTTCTGTTCACACTGCCTATCTAGGTCAACCATTGACCTTCAAATGAATTCGCTTAATCGGTACCAATACGGCACAAAACGTGAAACGCAATGGCATTCCATGGTAAAACCGCCGCGCCGCGCCGCCTCGTAAAGTACGCATATATGGTTACTTCTCATCCTCAATCATAACTGAGATGTTACTGCTCCCGTGGGAAAGCGCGATTGATAAATCAAATGCTGAAGAAGCTAGTTTATTGATGGCTTATATGATCACTTTAAATTCGAAATAAGTATTTCCTCATTTACCACATCGGTGCAATGGCATTGGCTCGATTTTTTGAGAATTTATCGCGTATTTTACAAGGTCTACGCTGCTTTGGAAACTTCTTGTTTGGGCACCTTATAAAATTTTACCTGTCTTTACTTTTTTTCTTTGGTTTGGTCACCTCGATAAAGAGCAAAATTATTTTATCTTCTTGTTTGGTACCCTAAAGGTGGGAATAGAATTCTTAAGTGGATTTATAAAGTGTGTATTAGTCTTGGGTTTCATTAAGGAATAAAAAAACTAATCATGACCTTCCACCTATACTCTGTATCTGTAATAATAAAAGAACTACTGTAATGCAATAAGACTGATACTGATTTAAAGATTTTACATATGGGTTTTTATTCAAACTCGCATTCTGACTTAATGCGCATTACAGCGCTCGTGTAAACTTAAAGGAATATGTCTGTCTATATTATTAAATCATTTGCACTTCTTTAGGAGCACCAAACAAGAAGAAATAGTGATGCATTCTGTCCAGATGACCAAACCAAAATAAAAAGTGTCAAAAGAGGTAAAATTTTTTATTAGGTGTCCAGACAAGAAATTTCCAAACAAGAAAACACCTTTTACAACATGCTATAATTTATAGGTATTTGTAAACCCCATGAAATATTTTTAAAGTACGATGAAGGAATGCATATTATCACCCCGATTACCAATAAATAAACTATGCTAAATGCTTACGGTCTTTAGACGCGAGACTGAGAGTGCGACTTTTTAGGTTTTTCCATCTTTTATTTAACAGATAAGAAGTTTTTTGGAAAATGTATAACTTTATCTAAATTAATTACCACTGTTATTGAAAGCTTTCCGGGTAATTGGGTAAAAATTGTTTTTTCCTTGCCGTTACAACAAAATAGCTATTTACGTTACTAGACCGGAAAATGGTATTTTACGGGTCGACGAAAAACATTTACAGGGCGAGCCGTAGGCGAGTCCTGTAGTTTTGAGGAGACCCGTAAAAATTATTTCCGGTCGAGTATCGTACATAATTTTTTTTAATTGACCGGAAAAAAAACTGTGTAAATTTTTAGTGTTATATTTAATCGACAATAAGGACGTTGCTTCAATTATTTCATCTGGATTTTCCATGTCTGACTCCATTTTTGGCAAAATGATGCTTTCTTTACTTTACAATATCTTGAACTGTCAAATAGTAACAATTGAACTCTGACAATTTTTGTCATGGCTAACAGGATTTTTTGATATCAGGGACCGGAAAGTAAATGAGAGACCGGAAAGTAAACTAGGGACCGGAAAGTAAATTAGTCCTGTAAAATAGCATTTTCCGCTTAAAAATTGAGTGGAAAATTCAATTTTCTGGTCAATTAAAAAAATAATATATATGTATATATATATACATATATATAAATATAAGTGAGATTAATTTATTCTTGGGTATAAGTTTATAAATTAGTATATTAAGTCGAAGAATCATTCTAATAATCTTACAATCAGTAAAAAGTGGTTTAAGAAAAATGAAAAGTTATATAAATATATATATATATATATATATATATATATATATATATATATATATATATATATATATATATATATATATATATATATATAAGTAAAGTTCTTTGGGCATATGGCTCATCAATGACTATAAAAATTAATAAATAAAAAATACCCTGTAAGAATTCGGCTACTATGGTTGGTTGTTTAAAAGTGACGTTACAAATTTTTCATTTCTAATAGTTGATTTTACATCTAGCAAAGTGCGTTGAAATATACTGTACCATCCGCGTCAGTGTAATTCGCAAAGTGCCTAACTCCATATAATCCAGACCCTCATTGGAAAACTGCTTAAATCCTTTTAATTGTATAAAATGTCAAAATTAACTAAATTTAACTTAAACAATTAATTTTTCATAATATTTCTCCATATTATTTTTTTACTATATGCAACCACACATCAATGTATAATTCTGCTTTATAATATGTTCCTGTAAAATTTCTAAAAATGGAGTTCCGCACTTTGCTAATTACACTAACGATATGCAAATGTATTTTTAAAAGTAACATTTATTGATTTAAACATAAAATTTATTACTTACCACAAGTACATGGTGATTATTAGGAATGGGTAAATAGGTTTGACACTACCTCCAGTTTCTCGACAGCTACCTCAACTAACATTTCTGAAAAAAAAGATTTGTCGTTTTGTCACTCTAAACAGTTGAGGACTATATTAATATATGAACTTTTTATCTTAAAATTAGGTAAATTATTGTCTGTTAGATTAACTGCCAATACTTAATAAATAACATATTATTTATTTCAAAAAGGGTGCATTAAAACTAATTAATCCAAAAGGTACTTTTTAGCAAAATTATTCTGGCATTAAGAAAGCGACTTCACTTTTTGCAAAATACTTGGGGCATCTAGTCTTTTTCGCTTAACCTAAAGGCTTGCTGGCACGAACGCCACTGATGTAAATGCTTTATGAAACATTTTTTATAAGTAATATGACCTAATCATACATAGGTACCGAAATCTTGTCAATATGCTGTTTAGTGTAAATGTAACCTTTATTGATACAACTTCATTTATCGTAATAGTTTAAGAGCCAGTGGATGGCAGACCGTCAGTATTTTATTAAAGCTCATATTTTGCTCAATGTCTCTCCTATACCTACCTTACATAAGATGGGGCTTTAATTTGGGTACATTGAAGAGTATACATATTAATGCGACCAAAAAAATATTTGCAGACGATTTAGCTGGTTGTAATTTCGTGGCATTTTTTTAATATCAAAAAGTCATAAAATTACAATTAGCTAAATCGGTCAATAGCTACCCTCACTCGGCTTAGTGAAGCTCGATCTCATGTAAGGTATGTATAGGAGAGTCATTGAACAAAATATGAGCACTGCTAAAATACGGAAGGTCTGCCATCCACTGGCTCTAAGACTGTTAATTCATTGTATGTCCAAATGTGGTAGAGAATGCATTATTATTATTAAAAGAAGAGTTCCGGACTTCTATTATCTTTATTTTAGTTTTTCACACAACGTTTCGAGCAGTACTATCTCTGTCCGTTTTAAAGGAAATAAAGACAATGGAAGTTTGAAAGTTTGCTTTTTAATATTACCCTAAGTCATCTTAACATTTTAACAAGTTTTTGATAAATAAAAATAATATTTAAAGACGAAAAAGTTAAAACATTAATTATAAAAACGGAGCATTTTGGATTAATATTATATGGACTTTTTCGCATTTTCAGCTTCTATTTTTTTCACTTACATTCATAACATTCTGTCAAAGGCATAAAAAAATCTAATTTTTTTCATCTAAAAAATAAGATATGATTGTCACACCAAAGATACCAGAAGCTATTAGTCTAAAAGAAAATTTCTTTATTAAAGTGAATTTGTAAATTTTTGGTGTGCTCACCATGGAAATATTTTAAAAGCAAATTTTGCAGATAATCTATATTTTTCAAATACCCCTTGAATTTTTTTCTTCTACAATTTTTATACAAGACTTTTAGATGCCTCTAATCATCATGAATAAAACATGCAGATCGAGAATTTGCTTTTGAAACTTGGATTATCTCTGGAAAGACAAACCTCTTTATGGCAAATTCCAACATAAAAATTCTCTTTATCAAAGTGTTGCTGCTTCGGCCAATAGCATCTTGTATATATTTGATGTAGGTACCAAGTCTCACTTATAAGAAAAAAAAATAAAATTTTTGGTTTGTACTTTGCCTGTATAATTTAAATAACTTTTATTTCAATACCACTCAGTGTTTTATTTATATCGGCAAACACACGGTATAATCCAACGAATTCCCATAAATCCTGCTACAAGCCATAAATCAGCGTTTAAGTCAGAAATCGGAAAACAAACTTAACTAAAGCGTCTTTTATGGGTTCATTTCAATATTAAGTCGTTTAAAATAATATACTGCCGATGCATATAAGGCCGAGATGCCTTCCCAATAGATATATACTAAGCGGTCTCAATATATGCACATCCCAAAGAGCCTATTTCAATTTCCTTGAATAGTAGAATAGACGGCTCTTCTATTTTTTTATCGGATACTGCATGCAAGTACACATCATTGCTTAAATACGTGTTCTGCATAAATATATAGCAATGTTTAAAGTAAAATGGTAACATTGTACTATAAGAAGATGACCCCTAGTTAGATTCCTTTAGGTCAATGAATTAATACATTTTTATCCAACACTTACATATAATATCTACATAATTGATCAGATTTTGAGGATATAAAGAGTACTATAAGTCACTAGTGAGCTAAAGTACCCTTTAGCTCACTAGTGAATTATAGACAATATAAAATTTTGTTGCTGGTGTTGACAATGACAAGTAACAAATAATGGATGACGTTTTCAAATTATTTTCGATATTAAAAACGATTTATACGAAAGTGTTGGATAAAATTTTGTATTAGACACGTGAGTTATTACATATAAGTCACTTAAGAAAGTACCTCTCTCGCCCTTCGGGCTCGAGAGTTAAACTTTTCTTGCGTGACTTATATGTAATATAACTCACTTATCTAATAAATAACTATTATTTGGTACTAACAATAAAATTAACCAGCGCTGCAGTATAATTCGGCACTCTTGACAACTTTTTTAACCCCTTAACTACTAATGACATTTATTTGTCATATTTGGTTGCTGTTGTTGCTCTTAATTGATGTATTCTTTTTATGCTTTAGAACCGCCTGGAACGACGCCTGGAGTGTTCCTTTTATAATGAAATTCTTTTGCAATACCGTTCTGTTAGGTCTCCACTTGCCTCCTATGCATCATCACCGCAGAAGGGGAACGAAATGTTCTGACACTAATGACAAATGTCAAAGGACATAATAGTAAATTTGAGTGGTATTCTCTCGAGACATGATCAGTTTTACTTCTATTAGTTCTACCACTTGCAAGTGATCATGATCATTTGATCACGTGATAAATGCCATTTAAAAAATTAATAGTCATTCAGAATGAAGTTAGCCACATAGGTTTTAAAATAGTGTTATCAGTTTCACTTTCCCCACTTTGTTCACTGATCATGTCTTAAAAGAATATAGTTTGCTAATATTTAAAAGAAAAACCGTTAGAATTAAAGGAGATTGTACACAATAAAACTAGGTGAATGTGTACAATCTTTACTTATACTTCCTAATACAATAATAAGATAAATGTCCCAATCGTTTTATTTTTCAGCGCTCAATTTAAATATAGTACTTTTAAGACATTACTATATCCATAACAGTCTTCAAACTTTGGAAATAATGTATTACATTCAATGTTCTTTCTCCCTTTTTTATTAGCTATAACATAAAAATCTAAATTTAAATATTGTACAGAGTTTTCATTCATATTTTGCCACCTACTTTTAACTATAACCAAGAAGGATAGAAAAAAATTCTTGTATAAAAGTTTCTTACTTTTTCATCTATCGTTTAGTAGGAAGATCTAAAAACATTAGGATATTCACTGAATTGTATCCGCAGTTGGTTTCTTGTGAAACATTTTTTAAATATTAATACTAAATAGAAAAAAATTGCTTTTTCATGTTTCAATAATTATTAGAGCATTACTCTACAATTTCTAGGGCTTCATCAAGAGTACTTCGTATACGAGTAATGCTCTAATAATTATTGAAATTTTTCTATTTAGTATTAATATTAGGATATTCTGTTGCAAATGGTCATAAAAACTTATTAAAAAGGTTTTTCTTTCACGACTCTAAAAAATAATTTTGCTGAAGGGTAAAGGGTCCCCAACTTAGACTATTCACAACAGACCAAAAAGACTGTAAAGGATAAAAGGTCATTGGTCCCCAAACTTCAATAATTAAAGCTAGAAAATGCATATAAAAAGAGGAAGCCTATGTCAAACTGACAAACTAAATTAATAAATATAACCCTATTTAACCAGAAAGTTCTGTTTCTCGAAAATGCTTCAATTTATTAACATCAAACAAGAGTACCTAGCTAAGAGTGCAAGTAAACCAAAAATACTTTTAATTTCTTTGTTATACAGGGTGTAAAAATATTTATCACTAATATGTAAGGGTTATTCCGCCCCTGGCGAACTAATGAATGAAAATGTTTTACAAATATATAATTTTTAGAAGTCTTAACCAGTATTTATCATATTAAAAACATATTTTATTATACCAAGTACTATAAAAGATATTGAAGGAAAGAGGGGCTTCAGGTGTCACATTATTTTCATGTGTATAAATCCGAGAGACTGCCCACATATTCTTGGATACCCTATATGTAAGCTCTTAAATTATTAAGGTAGTCATCAAGAATTTTCTGGGAAATATTACTTTTATATTACTTAATTTTTATCACCATTTTAATTAATTTTTTATTCATACCAGTAAAAAACCTATTGGCGGATACGGATTTACTGACCGATATAAAACTTGGAAATTTGTTGTTTTATAGTAAAATAGTTTTAATAATAACACAAATTAAACATTACTAAGCAAAATACTGGATTATAATTTTTTTACTATTGTCAAGTCTTTTGGATAACAATATTTTAATAGTAACTGAAGCTGTTACATGGTAGACAATATTTTTACATATTCCCAAACAAAGAAATCGAGTACAGTGAGTTTCCATAAGTGGTACGCCAGCGTACTGGACAAAAGGCGGTAATAACTTAATTTTTTTAAACATTCTATTAGGTATTAAATTAACCAACCAAAGGCGGTAATAACTTATTTTTTTAAAACATTCTATTAGGTATTTAATTTAAAAATTCCCATTCAAAGAAGTTTTAATAATAGAAATATCTGCAAAATATTATAAATAGTGGCTATCTATTGCCATTTAAAAAATAAAAGTTTTGTGCCCTTTTCAACTTGTCTAATTGTTATCTTAAATAGTATCATTAAACAGTTGTAATTGTAATAATCTGACATCACCTGAGATCCTCAGATTAGTTTGCGCCCGATCATTGCCACCTAGATAATAAGTAGGCGTCTCAGAAATTCAAAGATAATAAAATCTAGAAGTTGTTAAATTTAGAAATTTAAAACCGGAGTCATAAAAACATATCTTTGCTTAAATTCTTTTCTTTCCGGACCATTTATCTACACACTCTCCACGCATGGGGTTTACAAAAGGACAAATGGACCAAAAATTTCATTAAAAAAAAGTCAATAGTCATAAAAATTTGTGCTTGCAAAAAATTGTGTTGTGTAGAAATTTGGAGAAAGCAGGTATTTAAAAAGCAAATAATGAGAGTTATTTTAGGTCATTTTATTGTAAAAATTGAAAATAATTCATTTTTAATAACTCCAAAGTCAGTTTTATAAAACTCTTTGATACCCCTGTAATATAAATAAAGTCATTCAAAATGCTATTCTAAATAAAAATTTTAAATGATATTTTACAAAAACAAAAATAAAGGTAGTTTACTCTTGAAACAAAATCATGCTTTTCAAGTTTTCGTGAACCCTGTATACAAAATTAACATTTTCTCTTCGTGAATCATATTTTTTTAAAGAAAAAAATTTGGGCTCGATAATACCTTTTATCGAAAATTAATTATTTTTTGTCCTCTTGTAAACCCCATCCGTGGACAATCTGTATTGAACTGTAAACTGAATCATTTTAAAACATTTAATCCTTTAAAAGTTATTACCTGTTTAATAGATTCGTTAACAGCCAGTATGGACTGACTATGGTTCTACAATGTTGTGTGTATGTTTACGTGAAAATTGTAATCTTTAAAACATTCTTATTGACAACAAACAATAACAACAACAATTTTTACTTTTAAAATTCATTTTACAGCGTATTCCATATTAAGGCAAATTTTCCTGCCCAAAAGCTAGATAAAACTGGAAGTACCATAAATCCAGGGCCGGCCTGCTAGCCCGATTACTTATGGGCTATTCTTCGTCGGCTCGCGCCCACACGCCGACCGGCCGTCATGGGCCCCCGGCCCATAGACAAGCTTTACGAGGCCCCTTAGTGTTGCGGCATTATAAACGAGCGTGAGCTTGAAATATTTTAAGTCCGTAACGGGGTTTCCATTGTGTGGAAAGCCATGTTTATTAAGGAATAAACAACCATTTTTATTAAATTAAAATTTATTTGATTCGCATTATATCGGTCTAGTTTATACGTGCAACAATCCGAGCCGGTACATTTTGTAAAATTGAGCTGATATGTGAAATAAAATGGCTTTCATCACTACCACAAATAAAATTTAAAGTGGTAATATATTTTTACATTTTTAATCACTATTTTTAAAGAAAATTAACACTTTAAAGTGTATTTAAATGTCACTTTGTCACATTAAATATTAATATTTCTACCATGCTAAGGCAAAAGAGTCTTATCGCAAAATTGGTGATTTTCATGTTTTTACATTGATTTAATGTGCAAAAGTATTACATATTTAAACGGTGTTTCTAGGGGTGGGGTGGGTTTAGAGTTAGGACGTTGACAAAACAGCTTATTATCAAAATGAATAAAACACAAATGCCATTTTTGCAAAACTGTATTTTTGCAAATAGACTCCTTTGCCTTTGCACTAGTAACAAAAATTCAAACTCAAGAAAAAAACTAAAAATAGTTTAACGTTTAAAGTCTGATTTCATGGAAACGACGAGCTTTTTGTATAGAATTTAATTTTCTTTAAGAATGTGTGTTGGTTAAATTTTTAAGATCAACAATTTGCGAGATCCCATATAACATTTTTTGCCGGCGTTGTACATTTAATTTACTGGCATTGCCAACACTCTTTAATGGCAAGGCATTGGCAAAAGGTATCAAAAAGACGTGGAAAGTGGGCAATTGGCCGTTATTAGGCCACGTGTTGCAGATAACGTGATGGCATCCGTCATTAGTAAGTTATTGGCAAAAATGCGTTTAAAATGATGGCATTCATCATTAATAAGTTATTGGCAAAAAGATAACAAAAAGACACGAAAGTGGGCAAATGCAGATACTCCTAAGCAGCAAGCTGACGTCTTATTGACGAAAATTGTCGCATATACTTTTTTTGAATGCTAAAATGATGCTATATTTTATTTGAAAATTAAAATAGAAAAAACTCCTTACTGCATGCAATTTCCTTGCAATGCAAAGTACCATCTCTCGGAATACTGTCCAACTTGGAGATGCAGGTTTTTACACTAGCCGAAGATATTTATTTCAAAGCTAAAAGTGTATGGGTACGGTTTAGACGATAAAAAGCGAAGATATTGCAGAAACGTAGTAGTTTATTGTCCATTACGCCATCTATCGGTATGTCAAAAACTATTAAATATATATAATATTTTGTATTAACACGTCTTTAAAACTTTTAATAAAGTTTTAAACAAAATGTTTTCAGCTCCTAACAGTCTACTTGAATATCTTGCCTTCTCGACTAGCCATCACCAATTAATCACACAACAGACACTTATTAGGTAATGAATACATTATTTATGTCTATTAAAAACTCTTTTCTTTAAAAAAGAAACTAAAAAGCTAGAAAACCACGTAGAAAACAAATGCACAAAGCGGTCACCTTCGGTCGAAATTAACGTAGCTAATTTTACCATCATTTTATTTTTATTCGCTCCAAAATACATAATAAACATTTTGTTTGACCTAATTTTTATTTGCATGATTTTTAACAAAAAAATGTTATGAAAAGGCCATTTCCTTTAAATTATGTAAAAACATAAAATAATGTTGTTTAGCTGCCATTATAAATAAAACGGATCAAAAAAATTGCTTTAATGTTAGTTAAATACCAATGTTAATAATATGATTTAAAAAGTATGAATATGCGTTGAAGGTTTGCCTTCAAAAATCCAATATTTATCAGGATTGGTATGCCGCCATTTTTGTATGCTTGACGGCAATTCGCCTGCATGTAAAATTTATTGGCAATTAAGTCTTTATTTAGGGTTGACTTTTTAATGCATATAAGATGTTGGCATAATATTGCCACCAATTGCCAATGCTTTACCATCAATGCCAATATGAAAATATGAAAATGTACATTGCCGGCAAATAGTGTTTGCTGGGATTTGTATAAACAAAATATATTGTTGTCTTAAAACTGGTAGTAGCGATGATTCAAACATTTACAATATTTTTCTCTTGTTACCTTGAACTATATTATCGATATATATATATATATATATATATATATATATATATATATATATATATATATATATATATATATATATACTAATCAGAACCATATCATCTATATATTTTTCAAAAAAAGTTGATTTTTGGCCCAGTCTAATATAAAATGTATATAGAGGCTCAGGTTTAAAAAAAACCAAAAACAGCTGTCAAATCAGTTACCTACTAAAAGTATATAGCGTTTTTACCTGCGTGTATGTGAAAATATAAACAGAACTAACAACTTAAATTTTAAACTAAAACCCAAAAATATACACCCGCGAGGGGTTTTGACCCCTAGACTTCAAAAAGGCACAATATCAGCCTAAAAAACCCCATGATTTAAAAACCTAGGGTGAAAACCCACAGATAAGAACCCTTACAAAAACGTCTAAAATTTTCTGAAAAATACTAAATTAAAACAAATTATAGGGTTTCACATTTGAAAAATGAGGTAAAGTTTCTGGCTAAATAGCTTGACGTGTCATTTTTTCGAAAAATAAATATCTGCATATTTTTGACGTATACAACGCGCTCCGCGTTTAGAAAATTACAGATTTGCGTGCATACGCTTAAATAAATCAATTTAATTGCATAATGACCGTTTAAACATTTAGTATATTATCACAAAATAATAATTTCGCAGTAAAGATCGTCCGGTATCGGCACAATAACTTAGACTAATCTTCAACGGCATAAACATAAAGCTAAAGCCACTAAGACAACACATTCAGATATAAACCTATTCAATAAAGATGTCCCTTGCGGCAAACCGTGCGGTCCAACATAATGGGTCTTTTATAGAGGTCTCTATCATTCAGAGTCAGAGTTGAGATAGTCACTCTGACAATGACCCATTGTGGGATATAAATCCACGCCGGTAAAATATTGCACTAGCTTGTTAGTAAATTTGATTGTTTACCGCGGACAGTGTTGTCACACCACTGCAAATATCTAGAATAAGCTGTAAGTTTAGGTTCTACTGAATCTAGATACATTAAAAAATTGTATGCTAAAATTTATTTAGATAGTTGTATGGTATATCTGATACCTCTTAAAAGCCAACTAAGACACCATATTTTGATATAACCCGATTTCATAAAGATGTCCGTTGCGGCAAACCGTGCGGTCCAACATAATGGTTTTTTTTATAGAGGTCTCTGTCATAAGGAGTCAGAGTTGTGATAGTCACTCTGACAATCACCCATTGTGGGATATAAATCCACGCCGCTAAAATATTGCACTAGCTGGTTAGTAAATTTGATTGTTTACCGCAAACAGTCTAGAAATTTCTAGAATAGGCAGTAAGTTTAGGTTCTACTGAATCTAGATACATCAACAAAATGTTGGCTGAAAATTGATTAAGATAATTTTATAGTATAGCCACTAAGACAACACATTCAGATATAAACCTATTCAATAAAGATGTCCCTTGCGGCAAACCGTGCGGTCCAACATAATGGGTCTATTATAGAGGTCTCTATCATGCAGAGTCAGAGTTGAGATAGTCACTCTGACAATGACCCATTGTGGGATATAAATCCACGCCGGTAAAATATTGCACTAGCTTGTTAGTAAATTTGATTGTTTACCGCGGACAGTGTTGTCACACCACTACAAATTTCTAGAATAAGCAGTAAGTTTAGGTTCAACTGAATCCAAAAACATTAGCAAATTGTGAACTAAAAATTTATTGAGATAATTGTAGGTATATCTGATGTTTTTAAAGGCAAAGCCAACTAAGACAACATATTCAGACACAAACCGATTCAATAAAGATGTCAGTTGAGGCGAATCGTGAGTCCAATATAATATGTCTTTTTATGGAGGTCTCTATTATTTAGGGTTAGAGTTGGGATAGTCACTTTGACAATGACCCATTGTAAGATATAAATCCACGCCGGTAAAATGTTGCACTAGCTTGTTAGTAAATTTGATTGTTTACCGCGGACAGTGTTGTCACACCACTACACATCTCTAGAATAAGAAGTAAGTTTAGGTTCTACTTATTCCAGATACATTAATAAATTGTATGCTGAAAATTTATTTACATAATTGTATGGTATATCTGACCTTTCTTAAAGGTGGTACTACATTACAACAATGAATTCAAATTAAAGCTATAGAAATAAAAATGTAATCGTCTTTCGTATTTTACGGCCTTAACGATCTCCCAAATGATTCTAATAACGTTTAATAACATAATAATTTTTTTATTAATTGGGTTTTAAAATCAAATTTTAAGCTCTTTCAGAATACGCTAATGAGTCAGTTTTAATTATTTGAAAAAAAGCCTATAACCGCAAATATGATTTTGTAAGTTTCTACTCCGTTGGAAAAAGCCGTAAAATAAAAGGAGGATAATTTTTTTTCGGTCTTACCCAAAGTAATGCAAAGCAAGTAATTGGTAATAATGCATATTTATTAAATACCACTTACTGATTTTTTTATTCTAAACAATTTAACATTTACAAGTGGAAATTATCCTTTAAAAACACTTAGTATTATTATGCATTTTTTAAATGATATTTAAATACGTGACTTTGACCACAGAATATTTTAAATTTTTATTTGTGTAGGTGTGCGTGGATTGAATTGCTTCTAAAACATCTATGAGCTTTTAAATTTGTATTATTTGTATTATTGATTTTAATTTTTGCATTATTCAATGTTACCATTTTATTTTACTCTTGATATTTTAAAGCATTTTCGTTTAACACTGATAAAAACAAATACATAATAACATTAATTTTTGTTTTCCAGATATTTTTACCTGTTATAATTGAATCAAAACAAGATTGACTTTTTCGACGTTTTTGAAATGAACGATTTAATTGTATGCCTTGATTTATTTGCAAGAGGTTACCTTCTTAATTGACTATTGATATTTCCAACATTTTAATTTTTATAATATCAGTTAAATGTATTTCACTCTACATTTTACTCTCTTTGTTTATGGCATGGCAGTCTTTAAACCTAAGAATTACCTTGTTAATAATAATAAATTTTTTAATTTAAAACGTGCTGGTGTCATGCATCATTAAATTATGGTACTATAGAATATTTAAGGAATTTAAATCGCTATTAAAATAAGAAAATTTTTAAGAGTTTTTAAAAATTTGTATGTATACCGGGTGTTTCCTCACTATAACTTGTTTACCTTTTAAGATAGAAAAATGCTATTTGGCATATCGTTATTTATACATAATTTTTGATTGATTAATCTATTTACTTGTTTTCTATTACTTCCACTATAACCGGAAATGACTGCTACTTTAAAATTTTAAATTTCACCACAGGTATATTTTATCTTTTTTGATAAAATATTACATTCTGAATACAATGACACTTCACATGTTATTTTTTGATATTTCTGCTGTCAAAAATTTATTTTTTAAATTTCAAGCTAGAGTGATTAAACCAAAACGGTTTATTTTAAGTCAAGTAGTAATGGAAAAATAAATTTAATAATATTTCGTTTTTTACCACTTTTGGGGCCAAGTCAAAGTTTCAAAATCCTATTTATGGCCCTAACTCCTTTTTTTTAATTGAACAAGGAGGGCTCGTTAGCGAATCTTAAAACAGCATTTTATTGTAAATAATTTGGTACTAGACATGTCGGATTACAGGGGACGTCGATGTAACAGTGTTCGAATTACTTCGACCTCACTTTATTAAAAAGCAGCAGTTTTCTATAACAAGAAAGAAGAGCACCCTTAATATTACACAAATATTTGTTGGATTTACATGACAAAATAAAACACGAAATGTCTGAGCTGCCATACGACCATTTAAGTGCAGATTTCTAATCCAATACAAATGCATACTACACAATTTGTGCCAGTTAAATGCTTTTAATTGAGTTTCAGTGTGTTAAACATTAGCAGGTAGAGATAACACAAAGAATGCATGCACGTAAAAAATTCGTAATAGGATCACAAATCGCTTTGTTATTGCTTTAGACCGTCTCTCTTCCACGCAAAAATTACCCATAAAAGTTTTGAAGTGGTACGACGTGTACTACTATCTTTGTATGAAATATTTAAAGGTTCAAGCTATTGAAAAACGTTCTTACAATAATAAATTTGGTGACGCTACTGACACATCTAATAAAAATGCGATTAAATCTGTTAACAAACACACTAAAGCACTTTACACATAATCTAGAAATCGGTTATTAAACAGACCAACCATATCCAAATGGGTGTTTACTGGTGCGCGGCTTCTATCTAATAACAACAATATTTGCATAAGTGTAACTCACGTCACCACCAATTGCGTGTCTAGCAGTCCTTCCACATGACAGTTAATATTACATTCTAATGCGAAATTTGCCAATTAAAAGTGAAAATTTAAGTAGCAGGGATGCGGACGCATGGATGTGTATGAACGCAGGAAAAGTGGTGGGTGGGAGCGGATCTCGCATCTGTACGCAAACATGTACTTTAGAGTTTATTTGTTTTCTGGGAGATTACGTTTAAACAAAATAATATTTGGCTTTTCCCCAGAATAAACAAGTGTATTAACAACATTTTTAAAAATTAAAACTTTTTATATACTATAAAGAACTACTCAGTCCTTGCATAATATAATAAAAGTTAAGATTACTTTAAAAGAAATAAATTAATGAAATATTTAATATAAAATTACTTACAACACGAAGGTCTCAAACTCTAAACAAAGGATCATAAGCTTCCGCTCAAAATTATTTTAATTCAATAAAATCAAATTTTAAAAAGACTCCAGAACCTGAACTGAGCTTATGGTCGCGTCTCAAAAATGGGGTAAACAGTTTACCAAAAAACTTACTGCTAAATTTGCTAAAAATGTGAAAAATCTTTTTATTAAAAAATCAAATTACTGATTGACCGTTTAGAGTTTAACATTACTTTTAAAATACCATATGAACTGGTAAAAGATTCACCTATTAGGTATCATAATCAGGCAAAAAAAAAAAATAATAAAATGTTGAGCCATATAATAAAATAATAATCTTAAAAAATCATAATAAAAAAATGTTTAGCTATATAATAAAATAATAATTTTCCAGAAAACAAATTAACTCTAAAATATTTTTTTTGCCTGGTTATGATACCTAATAGGTGTATTTTTCACCAGTTAATTTGTTTTTTCAAAAGTAATGTCAAACTCTAAAAGTTTTTTGGTACTGTTCACCCCATTTTTTAGACGCGGCCATAAGCTCAGTTTACGTTCTGGCGTCTTGTTAGGATTTTATTTAATTGGATTAAAAGAAATTTGACCGAAAGCTTATAGCCCTTTGTTTAGAGTTTGAGACCTTTTCTGTATTGTAAGTAATTTTGGTAATTGTCTAGAAAGTTGCGGCAACTCCTAGTTTAACAAATTTTTTTCGGAAACGTTTCGTTCTCGGGATATTCATCCTCAAAGATGAAATTTAAACTATCCTTAGTTTCATTTCATTCCGCCTTCTTTTGCACAAAATTTTTTATATAACACCAAATTGGCACACAAGATTTTATGAACATCTTTAAAAAAACTCCTTTTAGTTATTTTACATGTTTTTTTCATTAAATTCCAATAATTTTACCCCTCCAACGCTGCAACCATGTATACACCTATGTGCAAAATGGTTTCATGATGACTTAATTTAAAGCAAACCTTTTATAATAAAAAAGGCCTAAAATCAATAAAAAAACATGTTTAAAAAAGGTTTTTATTGTTAAATAAAATATTGTGTGCCAATTTCGTGTTATGTAAGAAATTTAGTGCAAAAAGAAGGGGGAATATAGTAAAAATAAGGATAGTTTGAATTTTAACTTTGATACTGAATATCACAGAAACGATGCCGAAGAAATTTTTTTTTCAGATTCGTGATCAGCGCCCCAAAAACCCTCGTATACCAAGTTTCGTCATAATCGGAGTTGCCGCAACTTTCTAGACAATTACCGAAATTTTATATTAAATATTTCATTAATTTATTTGTTTTAAAGTAATCTTAACTTTTATTATATTGTGCAAAGAAGAATAGTTCCTCACAGTATATAAGAATGTTTTAATGTTCTTAAAATGTTTAATCAACTTTTTTATTCTTGAGAAAAGCCAAATATTATTTTGTTTAAACATGTACAGCTCATTGGTATTACCGTTGTATTATTTTTGCAACTTGTAACAATAAACTAAATTAAATCCATCTATTGTCAACATGAAAGTGAATGATACTATTTCTTTAAAAAAAGTTAAAAAATAAGAAAATTTCATTTATGTGTAAAAATGATCCTAAACCAATAGTTTTAAAGCTTTTAGCCAGATTTCTTTTTAATGAGTCAATTTTTAGACAAAAATCTGTAATTTGACCTTAAAAATACTCTCTAAATTATTTATAGTAAATAAAAACAAAAAAGAAAAAAAAAAAAACACTACTCAATTACAAACCGCACGAACGACGTATTTTTTAAATGGAATTTTTATATCAATGGATAGAGATTTTCACGAGGAATTCGGTTCTAACGCCATATCTTCAAAACGGCATGATACTATAGGGATAGTTTCACCTTTAAAAATTTGGCTGCCACAGGTCACAGGTGCTTATTTGTCAAAGACAAGAATTTTAAAAATACGTTTATTACTTGTTGGGGTAGTTTTATAATGAGGATTTTATCAGAAGGAGGGCTTAAAATTATATTATATGTTAAAAACAATATGATATATCCAAAAGTAATATAGGTAAGTATTTTAAAATTCTGACTTTGATTAAGCATCTGTGACCTGTGGCAGCCAGGTTTTTCAGGTGAAACTATCCTTATAGTATAATGCAGTTTTTAAAAAATAGTATCAGAACCGCAGAAAGTAACTCAGCAACCCCTATTTAACCGAATTCCTCACGAAAATCTCTATTCATTAATATACAAATATACGGGGTATTCCATTTAAAAATGACGTTGCTCGTGCTGTAATTCTTTTGATTTTGTGTTAAATGTTTTTCTGATTAGATTAATGACTTCTTCAGAAAAAATCCACAAACTGACTATTATATTTATTTTTTTAAAAAGTACAAGATAGTTCAAAAATAAGGCCCTGTTTTCTTTAAAATGAATAACCCTGTACTTCTGCTGTTTAATCTATTTGTCACGATTTTGAAATTTTTTATATTATTATATTATACCTTACCTCAGTTTATTTCTGATCTAAATATTATTCGAATAACACATTTGCATTTAGGAAGTAATGACCATACTTTAAATAATTTTATTTTAATACAAGGATTGCTAAAAATAACCAAGAATAGATTGTTTTACTTACTATACTAATACTTTAAAATAATTTCCACAAAATTTTACAGTTTTCTTTTTTAATATGTATAACAAACATTTTCGGAAAATATTACTTTTTACTTTTGTTTAAGTACATTTTTTCTTAGGCGCAACATTATTTTCATTACTGCCAAGGAATTTAAATAAAAAAGTATATTTTGGGTTAATCAATAAAACAGTCTTTTTACAGTGATGACAATTCGAGAAACACCCTAGGAAAAAAATCAGTTTTTAAGAATAAAATATTAGTAAAAAAATCTATTTTAAAAAGTCTTTTTCTTCATTAAAGTTTATTTCTACAAAGAAAAATGTTAAATAAAACTTACATAAATATGTTTTATTATTAAAATGTATTCTTGTTTTAATTTAAAAATATTTCAACGCCGGTCGTTCCAAAAGTTCTATTTAACAATATCGACTGACGTAATTAACCAACGATACTAATAGAAAAATGTTTCTGCATTGTTACCATAGAAAAAAACTTTGTGCAATTAAAAAACACAAAGGACGTTTGATCACTGGCCATAACCCATTAATTTCATCGACCTATCGGTAATAGCCACAAAAAAAAACGAAAAAATTCTTCTGCTAACCAAGTTCGTGACTCACTACCTATTTCGGTCCACTTGTATTAATTTATCCACGGTAGAGATACCACAAAGTGAACTGCAATTCAACGATTTTTTATTTATAGAGCTTTACTGTGGTTTTAACATGTTGTTTTTTTTTTGTATAAACAGTGTATATCAACTAAACTGCTGCTTAATTTAACTGCGATTAGTGGTAGGGGAGCCCAATAGGGGATTTCGGGATTTACTACAGCTCGGCAGATTAATATATCGGTTAAGTACCTCCACCAAATAATAGTCCCGTATACAGAGCCGATCGTTAAAAACCAAATATATATTCATCAGACATTTTTGAGCGCGTCAGATTAAGATAGAGTAAGTTAATTACATGCTAAACATTGTACCTTTATTCCACTAATCTAATAATTTAAGATTGACGTTAAGAAAGCAAGGGCTACAAAGTTGTACAAAACAAACGTCAATTTGACTTTCTCAAGCGTGGTTTTTTTATTTTGAAGAAATTAATTTAAGGGTTAAAAAATATATAATCCAATAAGATCCGAACGATTTTCGAGCCGAAATAATAACAGTACTTTTTTGGAATATTTCAATATCTATAGCCGCTTTCCACACCGATGAAAAGCTAATGTGTTCATTTTAGAACAATTTTCTTTCTATCATCTAAGCTTTGCAACCTAATGACTCTCGAGTAAATTTCTCATTTAGCATCGTGAGCTGCCCTACCATGACTGATAGGGTGTTTTGGAAAAAACCTGATGTAATTCCTGGATTAATTTAAAGCCCATTAGAATTGTTGATGTTAGAAGACCTAATTTAAAATTTTAAGGATTGTTTGTAATTCCAGTTATGTATTTTAAAACACTATTTAGGTAAGTAGAGGTGGCCGATGAAACAACATATTGATATTTAAACTAATATTATAGAGAAGTTTGTAACTTTCTTTGTTTGTTTGTTTGTTTGTAAGGGCTAATCTTTGGAAATACTGAACCGTTCATGAAAACTCTTTCACAATCAGAAAGCTACACTATTTAAGGCTATATATTATTTTGATTGAACAAAAGTGCAGAGAAAATATAATTACCGCCCAACAAATTGGGCACTGGTCGGCTAGTAATACATAAACTAAAATATCGTGTTTTAATAAGTTTTTAAAACTGGCTAAGTATTATATCGTGATTTTTCCAATATTAGGTATTTCTTTAAATAAGTAATATATTCTTTGAAAGCGAAGTAATCAATGATAATATTGTTGGGGTATTATTTGGGATTATTGGTTTTAGGTGTTTAAAACAAAAGACCTTCGCGTGCAGCAAGTTCCACAACCTAGAAACTCTAGGGATAAAAGAACGAACAAAGTGGGAAGTTCGGGGCCTATCCAGTTGGACCGTATAGGGATGCATACGCGCGGAATCACGAGTTTCTGTGTTGGGAACCGTAAGTGGAGGAACTATACTGGACAATTCTTCAGAGCAGAAGCCATGGAAGTACCTATAAAAAAGCGATAAATCCCCACAGCCCGACGATGGGCCAGAGAGGGAAGCCTTTCTGTAAGTAAAGGATCATTAATGAGACGAATAGCTCTTCTTTGACTAGAATCAAGAATGCCTAGGGTTGTGGGGGACGCCATGCCCCAGATATGAGAACAATATTCCAAGGGAGGTCGGATTTGGGACACATATAAAGTGTATATATTAGAAGGGGAAAAATACTTTTTGGCTCGAAGGTGTTTTAGAAATGTTCAGTTTTTTTGAAAATTTTAACACTCTGTATATGAAAAGTTAAGACCTTTACGACATTATGTTTATATAAACATTTATTCCTAAAATAAGCTAAAGTATCATACCCTGTATTTTCAGCCATCAATTAAATTACACCCCTTATTGATTCACATATCTTTTTTCTTCGTCGCGAGTTCTAAATCTGGAACCTCGTGAATTTCGCCTAGACCTAGATTTTTGCCGGATCACAATTATTATTTGCGGCTATTGTCGGTCTATCCATCGCAATTAATTTTTTAGCGCTGGTGTAATAATTTTATAAATGGCCGAGAGCCACGGGCACGAAGTGCATGGTTGAAGTAATGAGATTTTTGCAGTCGAGTTATTTCTTTTCACTTAAAACTGTAGGTGGGTCTTTTACAGTATCTGTAAATGGATTGCGTTTCCTATAATAGGGTTTTTAGAACTTTAAGAACAAATGATCTATAAAAATGTCTTTTAGAGTCTTTTGTAGCAAATTCTAATAAAAATATATTTGTTTAAATTATAGAGATTTTTATGTGTACAAACTGAAAATATTAGTTTAAACTTGGGATTTTTATATCGTATGTAAACTATAAATGTTAGTATAAACTAATAATAAATTATTATTATTTCATTTTGTTTCCATTTAAAATGCTTAGGTTTTACCTTACTAAAAAATATTGGTTGTGGTGCCCACTGACACGCTACTGGACCCAATAATCCTAATCTAGGTAGAGCTTAACAACCGGCTTATTACATTTAATAAGTGTACTAGGAGGTTTCATGTAAATTGGCTAAAGGTTTATAAGATATTTACAAAAAGTACTTAAAACTTTTTTTTCAAAAACTTTAATGACCTGTATTTTAGAAATGAAGGAAGTCCGGACATACTGGGTTAGTTAAAAGTACCGGAATTCTTAAAATTCTTTTAAAACCGGTAAAGCTAAATTTTTACCAAATTAAGTATCTAAAGTGTTTTGTACATGTGTAATTAAATAGTGATATTGGCACTGTTGCCAGATTTTCCAGTTTTGTGCTACACATTTATTTTTATTGCAATTAATTGGACACAGTAAATTTAGCAAGTTTAGCAGAAAGTACGTTAGCGCCTAAATATCTTTAAAACCGCTAAAACTGTGTTTACAAAATTTGGTATTTGGGGGTCTTTAGGTATGCCTAATTAACCAGTGATATCAGCATTGTTGCCAAATTTTAATGAAATTGGGGTGTTGTCATTTATCTTGAAAATTTGAAATCTAATTAAAACTGGTACGTCCTTTTTATTGCAAATAAAATAAATAGGGAATTCCATTTAAAATACCAAAAATATTACGTAAAGCGCAAAATTTGGCAACAATACCAATATCACTGTTATCCTAGAAACCATCAAAAACTAACATTTGTAAATGTAGCTTAAGCGGTTTCAGAAATATTTGAGGGCATCTTAACTTTCTACCAAAAAATGGTGTTGTCATATCTTAGCAGCTAGTAACAATGCAATTTTAAAAAATTGTACACTTATTTAATTTGTCCTGTTGCAATGAAAATATACTTGCCCAGAAACAATCAAAAACCAAAATTTGTAAACGCCGCTTAGGCGTATCTGAACTTATTACCAAAAATGTGGTGTTCTTACCTTCCAAAAACAAAAAACAATAGTGAAAAACACAAATTTTACACATACATTTGTCTCCTGGGGGAGACGGCTACAAGAAGCTAAAATTTACACCCCCGTTTCCGACAACACTACTACACCTCAATCTGCGGGACAATTGCCCCCCCTCCTTACGGCCCTGTGTACAATCTCCATTTACACTTTTTAATACCACAGTAAAATAAATGTCCCAAAACTTGGATTTTTTTGGGTTGAATTTAAATAAATCACTTTTTAGTTCATGACTACATCCATGATAGAGTGTTTAAACTTACGAAATAATACATGACATTCAATGTATAAATTCTTTGTTTATTTTTTTATAAGATACAACATGAAAATCTAATTTTTAAGATTGAACACTTTGAAACTGGACCTCTTAAATTTTGGGCTGTGCAATTTATTGCAATGAAAATTATTGGGGCAAAAAAAATTGGTAAATGTAGCTATGGTGGTTCTAAAAATATTCAAGAGTTGCAGTACTTCTTACTAACGCAGTATCAAAACTTTTTTTCATAAAAAGACATATAAATCAACTTCTTAAGTTTCGTACCGTAGTTAGAAAACACCCTGATTTTTCATAACTCCGCCAATGCTTATGACAATAGCTAAGCTCGTGCCGCATTCCAAAGGCCGTCCGCGGCATGTCGTGTAGGTGATCACGTGCTTGCCGTGTCACCGTTCGGCCTCCAGAGCCATTGTTCGAAATTCCTGGCCAGAATGGCCCTAATTATCTTAGGACGCGTGGAGATAGATATCGCGAAAACACCGAGCAAAATGCTTCCTTAAACGTGATGATAACGAATGAAAAACTGTTATGTTTACTTGTATCGCATTGTTTAGATCTAGGAAAACATCTTTACAATACATTTTAGACACTTCTTTTGTGGTCTCGTGCTTGAAATCCTTTTAACGTGCTCTTATATTATAGGCTAACAAAAACTGTATTTTGCTTTATTTTGTAAAGCTTATAAATCTAAGAATAGAAATATTCTTCTTGCACCAAAATAAAACGATCTAACGCCATTTATGTTGGTTAAAAAGTTGGTCGTGTGCGAGATACTGGGTGTCAAAGTTTTTATTTATTTTATTTTATTTATATTAACATATCGTCGGCGATACCGCAAAACAACGTAGCAAAAGTTAGGTTTTAGCGCCAATTATCTGTCCAATTTATTGCGCAACCTCTTTCCAAAAATCTGTTTTTTTAATTTTTGCGTTATTCTAACAAAGCCAAACATTTTATTTCAAAACCAAGTATCTGACATCTACCGAGTCCTCAGGAAATACCTTTCATTTTTTGAGAAGTTTTACACGATTTTGAAATTTTAGTGGAATGTGCGGTTAAATAGGATGCAGATTTCTGATGTTACAGATTTTATGTGGCACAACCGGTTTAACTGGAAGTGCTCTCAACTATGCTATTTTAAATAAAACATCCTATCTATTCTAGTTAGCTTTCGGGAAAACGGCGTTCGAAAATATTATGAAATTTTTATCGATTTGATAAAAAAACAAATGCACATACTTGTAGTCTTTTATCCTAGCATTGAAAAAATACAATTTTCTTTTTTACCGGAAGTGCCACAGAAAATAATTTTTGGAAGTAAAGAACTTTAATAATTCAAATGGATACCACTACCCTTAAAATTAAACCTAACACTTATTTCTCAATTTTATTTGTTAATTATATCCAATCTCTAAACCTAATGGTTGTTAAGATATTATTAGTTAAAAGCTAGGCTGCACTAAAAACTGCGAAGAAAAGATATTTTTTACGTTTCATGGTAGTTTGGGTATTTTGTTGGGGATAAATGGGACCGCTTTACCTAAAACAATATAGAGAAAAAACCCTCCAAAATATCCCAAGAAATTTAAACCAAGAAACTAAAAACTTTAATTATTTTGGTGGCAAGTTATAAGGAATAAATTAAATAAAAATTAAAATTAAAATTTTTTAAAATTTTAAATTCAACGTTTGGGATATTCTAAAAATCTTTTCAGATCTGTATCATGGGTAAGTGACATTTATAACTGGTGTATAAATCCGCTTAACTAATATAGAACATACCCTCAATTTAAGAAGGGAGTAATTGGATAGTTAAGAAAAAATATTTAGGAGCTTTATTGATGTTGTCATCATCTCTAGAGGGTTAATAAAATTTATTTGATTGAGATTAAAAAGTACCCCCTTCCCCAAGAAATAGCGTTTATATGTGTTTGCATTTTTTTAGATTTTTCGTAGGGTCTGACATATGTATTAAGGGTAGTACCTTTTTAATTTAACACGGTGTAAAAAGAAAATATATTTTTTACGTTTCATGGTATTTTGTTGGGGATAAATGGGACCGCTTTACCTAAAACGATATAAAGAAAAAACCATCCAAAATACTTCAAGAAATTTAAACCAAGAAATTAAAAACTTAAATTATTTTGGTGACAAGTTATGAAGAGTAAATTAAATAAAAATTAAAATGAATTTTAAATTCAACGTTTAGGATATTCTAAAAATCTTTTCAGATCTGTATCATAGGTAAGTGACATTTATAACTGGTGTATAAATCCCTTAACTAATATAGAACATACCCTCAATTTAAGACGGGAGTAATTGGATAGTTAAGAAAAAATATTTAGGAGCTTTATTGATGAGATAGCAAGAAATAGTATTTACATGTGTTTGCATTTTTTTAGATTTTTCGTAGGGGCTGACATATGTATTAAGGGTAGTACCTTTTAATTTAACACGGTGTAAAAGAAAATATATGTTTTACGTTTCATGGTAGTTTGATGGTATTTTGTTGGGGATAAATGGGACCGCTTTACCTAAAACGATATAAAGAAAAAACCATTCAAAATACTTCAAGAAATTTAAACCAAGAAACTAAAAAACTTAAATTATTTTGGTGACAAGTTATGAAGAGTAAATTAAATAAAAATTAAAATGAATTTTAAATTCAACGTTTGGGATATTCTAAAAATCTTTTCAGATCTGTATCATAGGTAAGTGACATTTATAACTGGTGTATAAATCCGCTTAAGGGGGAGTAAGGTATTTAATTTACAACTCACGTTTTCAAAGTCGGTGCCCCTGATAACTCCAAAACTACTGCACCGATCCTTTTGAAATTTTAAACACTATTTCTGTACATCATTTACGAGGTAACGCTGTCGAGTTTTTTTAAGCGCATTGGTTTAAGGGGGGTAAGGTATTCAATTCACAACTCATGTTTTCAAAGTCGGTGCCCCTGATAACTCCAAAACTACTGCACCGACCCTTTTGAAATTTTAAACACTATTTCTGCACATCATTTACGAGGTAACGCTGTCGAGTTTATTTTTTTTCATAATTTTGATTTTGCAATAACAAATTAGCCGATTTTTCCCACAAAATTGTGTTTTTCACTTCAAAGTGTTCGAAAAAATGAAAAAATTTGGAAAAAACAAAAAAACTCGACAGCGTTACCTGGGGAAAACTATTATCTAACGAATGAACTTTGATTTTTTGATTTCGGATGATCCAGCACCAAGTTATGAGGGGCACCGCAATTCAACTTTTTTCGAGACGCGTCTGAACAATTGCTGCCATTACCGTATTTTTTAATATTTTTTTGTAAAAATTTAATGAAACAATCTTCGAATGTCATACTTTAATGTACCATTGGTTGAGTAAATAAATTTTAACTGTGTCGTCAGAGAAAAATCACGAAAACATGGCTTTTTTGTACGATTTGACCTTAGCCCCCCTTAACTAATATAGAACATACCCTCAATTTAAGACGGGAGTAATTGGATAGTTAAGAAAAAATATTTAGGAGCTTTATTGATGAGATAGCAAGAAATAGCATTTACATGTGTTTGCATTTTTTAGATTTTTCGTAGGGGCTGACATATGTATTAAGGGTAGTACCTTTTCAATTTAACACGGTGTATAGTAGAGTTTTGGATTTTTGCCGCTACCTATTTGTGCGTCCAAAATTTGTACTTTTTAATATACTGTTTTTTTGAATTTGTTAGAAACTGTTTATAGTCTCCTACGTAATATCTATAGTAAACATATCATTAGTGGCTTAGTTAACCATCCAAGGTAAAACGACAAAACCATAATAAAAACTGTCTCTTTAGCTGTTACATAATTCAAGAAAAACGCATGCTGTATACATAAAACATGGCGTGGTACCGGTACGTCACATAACAGTCTAGAGTCGCACGTAACTCTTCTCAAGATATTGTTATGTGCGAATAAAATAGAATGGACACGATAAAATGTCTATAGATAGGCGACCCACGCACGGATTCCCATAGATACCCAGACTACAATTTTATTCTGATGAATGGGACGACGTCATTTTTTTATCGTATGTTAAAAGGTGTTCCAAATCATATTGATCTTACAGTAGGATTATCACCGATTGTTAACAAACAGTCGCAAACTATTAATATTCTGTGTCAGACAGTGCTTTAGGAGTTTAAAATTAAATTAAACACAAATGTTGCTACAGGGCCAAAATATTTTCTTTTTATTTGGAGGATAAAATGATAACAATTATGATTTAAAAATAATATTGGCCAAAAGTCATCTACGACTTTGCTGACGATAGCGAACTCGATCAGTCAAGTTTATCATGACGTTTTTACGTATTTGGGCAGTTATCCCAATGATCTGAGAAATAAAGCGGATAGCTAATAGAAAATGTTCCCCATATATTTTCAATAGACCTGCGCACGAATTTTTGACCCCACACTGGGAGAGTTGCTGTACACCTTTGCACATGCGCGGTTCTCATAAAAGTTAGTGTTTTTCAATTAAAATCAATATAGTGTTGGCAACATTGACAAAATTTGCAGTATTTTAATAAATATAGTGGTTGGAACACTGAAAATGTTTAACTACATAGCAACAGGGCCACACTCATGATAATTTGGGATTTTCCGATTGTAAACGCCAGGTAAAATTGACGCCGTCAATGCCTAAAAACCAACCTCTCATCTACGGTCGACCGTTATTAGTCATTTGGTATTCTCGCTAAGCAAAAATGAAAGGACATTTGTGCTTAGCGAGTCTTCGTGTTTTTCAGTGGTGTTTTTAACTTTTGTTTATTTTAGTTTTGATAAACCAAAACTAAACAATGAGTTATTGTATAGTGTTGTTTTGCAGAAATTGGAAGGTTTTTCTTGTGGTTTTGATTGCAAATATGAGGTCAGTTTGTCCCTAACCCCAAAAATTTTCAGCATAAAATTTTCTAAGATCACGAACGTTTGCAAACGACCAAAGGCAAAGGTGATAACTTGGTCAAGTCAAATGAGGCAACGGCGTTTAGAAATGGCAGAACACGCCAAGTTTAACTGAACGAAAACTGCCACGGCAGCGAAAGTGAAATAACAGTGTATAAATTGAGTCCTCAAACCAGTTACACCAAAATTAATTGGTTTTATGATAAAATAAATCAAATACCAATTGATTTAGTTTTGTTGTGTCAAAGTAGTTTTAAGAAGAAAGATAATAACGCAAAAAATATTGTGCAGTTTTAAGGTTTAGTCAAGAGGGTCCAGCAAAAACAAAATTCAAGTTGAGATTAGTGCTTCAAAGCACTCTCGTATACTAAATTATACAAGACAAAAAAAAGTACCCAATATCTAAACCGGTTTAATTTTTAGGGACTTCTATGGAAGACGAGTACAAACTTAAAATAAAATATTTAAATATGTGTATATTCCAAGAAACAAAATTAGGTAATTGTCTAGAAAGTTGCGGCAACTCCGATTTTGACGAAATTTGCTATACCTTGGTTTTTGGGGCGCTGATCACGAATCTATTTTTTTTTCGGAAACGGTTCGATCTTGAGATATTCGTCATCATGGCCAAACTGTTCTTATTTTTACTATAATTCCCTTTTTTTGCACTAAGTTACTGATGTAACACTAAATTAGCACACAGTATTTTATTTAACTATAAAAACCCTTTTTAAAACATGTTTTTCTTATTGGTTTTTAGCCTTTCTTTATTAATATAAAAGTTTGCTTTAAATCAAGTCGTCATGTCTGAAACCATTATACACATAGGTGTATGCATGGTTGTAGCGTTTTAGGGGTAAAAGATTTGGAATTTAATGAAAAAACGTGTAAAATAACTAAAAAAAGTTTTTTTTAAAGATGTTTATATAATATTGTGTGCCTGTTAGGTGTTATATCAAGAATTATGTGCAAAAAGAAGGCGGAATAGAGTGAAACTAAGAATTGAATTTTAACTTTGATGATGAATATCTTGAGAACGAAACGTTTTCAAAAAAGTCGTGATTAGCGCCCCAAAAACCCTCGTTTACCAAATTTCCAAACCCGGTCCTGTTGTTTGTTTTCCGCTAGTCTGTAAATTTTTAGTGCGCATGCCCACAAGTGTACTGCGCAGTGCCCACGTAGGGGTTATTGTCATTTTGCTGTATTTATCCTTATTATTTTTCAGATCAGTGAGTTATCCCACGAATAACTTCTCTGGTTTTAATTTTTAAATTTTCTATAGTTTTTCCTATAGGGAATTCAAATTAAGAAGCAGCAGTGTTGCAATTCGGTCAATCAGCTGATAAATATGGCTATCTCGATCAAAAATGTCGAAAATATTTACCATATTTACAGAAATATACGATTTTGGGTTTGCGTCTCGGCTAGAAGCAAGCACTTTTAAAAACAATAAACATTACATTTCAGACAAATTATAAGGCATCATAATCTAAAAACCTAAATAAAACAAATAGTAGTTACCAGCTAACGTTCCGCGTAATTTGATATATAAGTAACAAAACGTAAGTTCTTGAATATTTACACTTAAACTACAGGCATGACAAATCCTATTTTGCACTTTTTTTCTTCATGGCAGGATTTTTAACGGATTCTATGATGACAACCACCAAAACACTTAGCAAAAATTGTAGGCTAATTCTTCTTGTATGTTTTATTACATTTATTCAATAAATTATAAAAATAATTTAAAAAGCTCAATATGAACTGCAACAACAACAAGAAAAACTTGACCATCAATTGTCATGGACTCTTATACTAGTTCAAAATTATGCCGATGAGGGCTTTTTAACAATGTTGCAAGCTTTATTTGAAATATCTATTGTTAGCATAAACCTTTAATTTTACGTAGCCTCATAGGAAGAAGTCGCACCGCCATAATGCCAACGAAACTATGGCGATATTGCAAAGGCTGTTTGGTGATAATATGATATAACGACATGATACATTGAATTATCCAGCGATCCCACGAATATGTGATTTGGTGCCGTGCGACTTTTTCCTATAAAGCTACGCGAAATAGAAGGTTTATGCCAATAATCCAAGAGCTATAGAGGATTTAAAAATCAACATCGGAAATGTTATTCGTAAGATACCTGCCTAAATGTGTAAAAACGTCATGCTAAAATGGACTGATCAAATTCCCTATTGTCAACAAAGTCATGAAGGACATTTGGCCGATCATATTTTTAAATTAATATTTTAATTAATTGGTCTGCCAAATAAGACAAAAATCTTTTGGCCCTGTAGCAATGTTTGTATTTAATTTAATTCTTAAATCCTAAAGCACTTATTCGATCAGGAACGCTAGATAAATTTTTAAAAATCTTGTGTAAATATAAAAATATCCTATAGCTCTGTCACAGTCAATAAATAGGTACCTGATTTTCTTAATTACCCATGTCTAATAATATATTTTTTTTATAGAAAAAGCTTAAATTTTTGCGAATATTAAAAATATACAGGACGTTCTACTTAAAACAGTAAAGTTGGCCTATATTGGAAAACCCTCCATTTTGTTTTTGTGCTACATATACATGTGTACATCAAAATAGCGAAGATAATACTATCAAAAATCTACACTCATCGGAGAAAACCGCATCTTCATACTTTATTTATTTTTAACCAAGAAAAAAGTTTTCTCTAAACCAGAATAAAAATTGTAGGACATGAAGTAAACAATATTTTTCCACAACCGTTAAAAAATGCTGTTTTTCTGTTTTTTATTGGTATCATAAAGGTAAAGTACTCTTATTGAACACACTACATAAAGTTTTTAAAAATAGTGTCTTTTTGAGCACTTCGACGCTTTTTTACACTCTAACTTATTTTATTTCCATGCATACTACAATTTATTCCAATATGAATTTATGCAGTGTAACAGTAAACGCGACATTAACTGATCTGAAGATTAGCTTACCATTAATTTAGCCATTATTTCCTTTTTCAGTAGTACATAAGTGCATAGTTATGAAAAGGATAACTGTATTTTAGAAAAAAGGCTATAACTTTTTCTTGAAATGTTAAGGCCGGGCCCTAAAAATTGAATTTTGTTTAAATTATTTACGGTCGTAGAAAAAATATCGTATGCAACACATGCATAAAGTATTTTTATTACTCATGGGATTACCGTACTAGCCCAACGGCTCGTGCTGTTAAACTTCGCATTGGTAAAAAAAACACTTTCTGCACTTGTTAGATAAATTACTATTAAGTTTATTATTAATGATAGCTAACATTGCTTTACTAACAATTTTTCTTCTTATTTTAAAAAGCAAGGTGAATTTTTTTATTGACAATATTAAAGATGGATATAATTATTATAACGATAATTCTTTGTTTTTATCATTACACTTAAGAGGTTTTCATTAATATTATGTTATTATATCACTTAATTATGCATATTATATACTGGAGCTTCAAAGCAAACGGGAATATTAAATTAAACCGGGAAATTTAATAGTGAGTAACCGAGCAGCTAAAGAAAAAACTCAAAAAACTAGTAGAATGAGTTCTTGGTACTAAACGGTATGTGCTGACGGTTATACATTATTTTAAAACCACGTGGATTTTTAAATAATTGCAACGTTATAAATGCCTTTAATTAGAAATAAGGACGGAAGCGACATTTTATGTTATTAGTTCGAGATTATCAGATATGTTAAGTAAAAAAACGAGAAATGGAATTTCTTAATTAATATAATTCAAACTAATTACATACTTCTTTAAGTTGCTTAAAATGTCATATATAGCTATTCTGCTTGATTTACGTTTAAAAGCAGCTATTCTCTTAGCTCTTTAATTAATAATATACAGGATGATTCAAAAATCGATCGCGAAACTTAAGGGGTGATTCTACTAGACAAAATAAGGGTAGAGCTTCATATGCGCCAAATATCAACTGGATTGGTTAAAAATAAATTGCAATATGGCGAAAAAACCAAAATAAAAATTGAACTTTGACGGCTTGTAACTCGAAAACGAAATGACATTTTGAATTTTTTTTAATGAAGCTCTACCCTTATTTTGTCAAGTAAAATCACACCCTTATACCGTTTCGTGATCTATTTTTGAATCACCCTGTAAAAACTTGACAATAATAGGACAAAATCCTATAATTTTTTGATTTCTAAAGCCCCTCTTTACAAAAATATTTTCAAATAAGGAAGCGACTAACAATCGGTTTGTCATGAATAGCTTTTATAGTACCTACAGCTAAAAAGAATTTTGATATGATTAATATTCGTTAGGACCCATTAAAATGGTAACATTTTGAAAAAAGTTACATGAAGCTCTAGCCTTATTTTTTCAAGTAAAATCACGCCCTTAAATTTCGTGATCGATTTTTGAATCACCCTGTATTATATTAATTATTTTTAGATTAGTTTCATTTGAAGTAGCTATTTTTATTTCTTTCTACACCAGAATACCAATATTCTGGTGTAGAAATAAAAAAATATTTTTATTTTTTTTATATTTTTAAAGCTTAACTATTTAAAAATACGCCTTAAAAGGATTTTCAAATCAAATTATTTTCGGAGTTATAAGTATTTTTAACACACGACATCAAAACTGGCTTGGTCAGAACTAATGAAACAAACTCGGATTGATCGCTAGCTCTAAGATATGATCATCCAGCGCATCTAAGCTGTTTGATTGGTAAAGAAAAATGCGAGAAACAGTTTGTTCAAAGTCGAGGAAGATTTGATTTGTAAAGCAGAAATGCAAATTAAATAAATGTGATTTAAAAACATAATGACTTAGAGTGTAAAAACTAGACGCGAAACTTTAAAAGCATTTTTTTAGAATCTGTCTTTTTAATTTTCTATTTTGTAAAGAATTGTTTTTTTTTTAACTTTTCCGTACTTCCGGACTTACTCTAGATTAATATTCTTTTTTTTGTTCTATTTTTTTGTCAAATCGCTAGGAGGGTAAATTTGTTATTTTTTTTATTTTTTTATTTTTTTCTGTATTTTGTAACGTTATTAAATAATACGTAAAAATAAAAAGTAAAAATATTGATTTCCTTTTACGGCACTTTAAAAATCACCTAAAATTAATGCCTTCACACCAGAATACCCCTTTAAAAATATAGTTTTAACTACATGTAAATAGTGACCAGAGTTGGGTTGAATATTGAAATCCTGTATTCGACTACGAATCTTGAATACCGTAGTCTAAAAAGTATTCGAATACCGAGGATTGAAGTTCATAAGAAAAAAGTGTTTAAATACTGCTGTAGGTACTTGAATACCAGTATTCAATATTCATGAATATTTTTTGAAGACCAAAATAAATATATTCCACAAAATAGTTTCTTACTTAAACTTCTTAGTAGAAAAACTACTGTACCTTAATACCAGGATTCAGTATTTCTGAATACTTTGTGGAGATCAAAAAAAGGTCCTCACCAAAAAAACGCAATTTCAATATCAGGATTCGAATACAGGACCAAACCTAGTATTCGAATACTACAATACTGTGTTCGAATACCGAAGTTAAAATATCAGGATTTGAATACAGGTTATAAATAACGAAATATTTTCGATCATAGATACAAGTATTCGAACACTATAATTTAAAAACGGTATTCACAATCCAAAATCCGCCGAATACCGAACACCAATCTCTCTTATGTATTCGACTACTATTCGGATACCCGCTAAATGTGTACTGAATAGGTTTCACAATAGCGAGTATTTGAATACTACCCGACTCTGATAGTGATCATGTTGTTTAATGAATCTTATTATTATCTTGTTAGGATTACACTGAAATAATTGTTAAATATTTTAAATTTAAATATTTAAAAAAAGCATAAAATGATATACCTAGATATTTATTTAAAAACTACTTATACTCGTAGGCTTAAAATAATGAAGTGTTGAAAAAAAACGAATAAAGTTTTTTATAATTAGTATATGTGTATCGTAATATATTATATTATGTTACATTTGTTATTAGGAAATATTTGGTACTTACAAAAATAGTAATATTTTTTATTGAACTGTTGCTTTATTGTGTGACGTAATTTAAGTTGGATCTTCTTTCTATCTATATACGTTCTTACAATAAAAACTCCTTTTGTTCCATAAACTCTCTCATCCTAAGGCTATGAATACGGTATCTAAAACAAAACAAATAATTTATATTAGAAAGTTAAGTTTTTTTCTAACGTATAAGTTAAACATATTAGGTTTTATTTAAAAATGTGGTAACTCTTAAATAATTTTAAAAAGTTAGTGACAACATAGACTAATTTTTGGGGCCGCTGCTATTTAAAGGTAAAACAAATGTAAAATTAGAAGAATTTGTGCACAGTTTTCTTTAAGAAATTCTTAAAAATACTGTAATGGCAGAAACTAATATGAAGCATCTCAAAAAATGGGAAATTGCGGTGACCATCATATCTCGGTGATGGATCATGTAAAATCAAACAATTTTTTTTAAATAAAAAAAACGCCTACTTGTTTTTATTAAAATTAGAAATATTGACAATATAAACAAAAATATTTCAGCGTTACTCTAAAAATTATGTAAGAAAATGATGGTTAAAATTTTAAAAGGATCGGTGAAGCAGTTTTAAAGTTATGATGGACACCGACTTTAAAAACGTGAGCTGTTGGAATTGACACGTTCATAAGAGTTTGATGGGGCGTGGTTACATCTTTCTAAATTTTGCTCTGATTGATCTCAAATTTCAATAAAATAATCTTAAAATGCTCCCAATTAAAACGTTTAATAACCATACCTCCCACCCCTTAAACAAGAATGACTTTGGTTAGTATAAGTCCTAAATCATAATAAATTAAAAAAATAATAAAATTTAACAGTTTATTATTGGCATACATTATTGCGAAGCCGTAGTAACCAATCTTAAATTTTGGTTTTTGAATAAAAATAAAAAATTTGGAACAATGGTACATAATATGCCATCTATCTAAAATAATTTTTTTCAAGTGTAATTTTATTGTAAAATGAATCAGTTAATAATCACCGTATAGTTAACATTGTCTATTTAAAGGAAAAGACTGGGTGCTGTTCTTTTGATTTTTTTCTACGGTCGGCACAGGTTCTTAGTGTATAAATAAATAAATCAAATACATTTGTCTATGCCCCATTTAAATATTGCAAATAATAATAAATTTATAAAACATTTTTTTTTATGATATTTAAAACACACCCACGCAGCACGTAAGCATTTATAGTAAAATAGGTTATGTCGAGTCATTTTGATATGCCATTTGAAACATTATCTGAAATACCGATTGTGCAACGGATTCCTACAAGTAATGTATCACTCGCACATATCTAATTTATAACTTTTATGGGTCAATCTTTGACACCTTACTATTGGGTGTTAACTGATGACGTCCTTATGGCATGACATAACCAACTAAGATTAATGGTGTTCCCGATGGTATTTCTTTCATGTGCTACCGAGTGGCTACTTTGCAATAAGTGCAAATTGTTTACTAATTATTGATGGTCATAAATTTAACTGTTAGAGAATGAAACGTAAACAAAAACACATCTATTTATTATAGTATCAATAAATAAGTTGTAAAGTACTATGATTCTTTACGATTTTATTATTTGTTTGTAAAGACCTTGGGAATACGTCAATTAAAATTTATGGTAAAAAACATTTCAGGTGTTTAAGTAGCCGGACAGCAGCAACTATTGCATTGGTTTGATAGAAAAACCCTATTCTTGCCAATAAAAAAAATACCACCATGAGACCACAAGATATAAAATTAGAATATATACCCATCAGAAGTTAAACTGAAAAAAACAGTTTCTTCTTTAATTTTTACTTTTTATCTGTTTTTTCAATAAAAGTAACAATGTCTTGGGATTTGATAAATTTGTCAGGAAATATAAAATTAATTTATTATTATCTAGTTTTAATTTTTGATTATTGTTAATATAACCTTGGCACTTTTAGCTTTCATGCCGGATCCTCACGTTGGGCCAAGTCCGACAAATTATGGCCATTGTCATTGGGTCGACGGTAAGTTGTGCCAATGTCATTGGGTCGACGGTAAGTTGTCTTGTTTCCTTTATTGAACCAAGTTTGCTCCAGTTCGCTGTGGTGTTGGTATATTGACTTGAATCAAAGAGAATTCATGTGTTGTTTTTCAGACGCAAAGTTTTGAATTTACGTCCATTGGCCATTGTAGTTTGCCAAATATTTAAACGAACACTTTGGCCACAGTCTCGCCCAACTTGTGTCGCCGGCAATAAAGATATACGCACGTTGAAACTAATTCCATAACTAATTAAAAGCATTTTAGCTTTAGACATGTTTTATTTTTACACCAAAAAAAAATACAAATCTTGCCGCCTTGAGGCAAACAAAGATTCTTTTCGGGTTTCACCGGATTTTATGATATTTTTACTATATTAAATATCCTAATGCCGGTACAACACGTTGAGCGATATTGTGGCCTAAGTATTTTTCGAAACATTTGGCAACACACAACTACCAAAGTGTGGACGTAAATTCAAAACTTTGCTTCTGAAAAACAGCCACGATTTGCTTTTATTCGTGTCGTTGTACCAACACCCAGCGAGCCTAAGCAAACTTGGCCCAATGAACGGAAAATAAACAAACTTACCATCCACACGATGGCGTTGGCCAGAGTTTTTCGACTTGACCGAACGTGAGGATCTAGCATAAACAGTATTGAATACCTAAATTTTTAGTTTGCTCTTTCCAGTTACAATTAGATTGACTTTTTGTAAAAGGTCAAATGTGTATAAGTGTAGGTATATAGCCTATTTTAAAATTAAGGAAAACATTTAATAAGATATAACTTATCTCATTTTAAATGTTTACGACACTCTAAGTAGATATGTCATGTATTAAATTAAAATACTAGTATGTTTTCGCAAAATTTTAATAAATGGATCTGATTGGTTTTGCATGTAGGTAGCTGAAATAGGGATGCGACATCGAAGCCAAACATCGATGTTGAACATCGATGGCGACATAGAAAGGTGACCATCGATGGTAACGATAATATCCAATAATAAAAATTATAAGGAATTAATTTTAAAACCATAAACCATACTTATTTAAAATATGCATTAGTTTCAGACAAGTAAACAAATAAATAATAATAATTTTAAAACCACAAACTTTTAAACTAAATATGGTAATGTTAATTCTTCTCAATACAATTTCTTCATTATCCCCAAGCATCAAGTATTAAAAAAAAACTAATAAACGGCGTCTTGCTTCGTAGAATCCTTTTCATTATATTTTAACTTTTGCTATTTCCTGGCAAATATCAAATAACATATTTTTTTCCACAGTTAAGTTTATTTATAAGTTTTAGCTATTAGCTTGAATCGGTAAAAAGTATATCCAATTTTAAATAAGTATTATAGTAAAATAAATAAGAAATATGTACTAAATTACTTAAATTTTACCTTGGTAATTGTTTGCAAATATGTCGATGTTAGAAGAAAACATCGATGTTAATATCGATGTTTTGGATACTCGACCTTCAATTGAAAAACATCGACCATCAATCTACCCAACATCAATGTTGTTGAAATGCAGTAACAAACTAAAAAATATTTAGTCTGTCTAGGCTAGTTGCTTTTGTACGTGTTTTTCTGCTAAAAACGAGTAGTTTTTCCATTATCTGATATTTCTAGTCACAGGTACTATAGTACTTTGTTTAAGTGTAATTTTTCCAAGTCAAATTAATTTCTTCTACGTTACCGCATTAGGTAGATACAACTGAAGCAACTTCCAGCAAGTGATTTGTTAAGCATGAATGACCAAAGAAGTTTGTTGTCGAATATGATCCCTTAGACTATTACCGTTAACTGTGCTTAAAACATCAAATATGGAATCAGGAATAAACTAAAATAGTAACTAGTGAGTTTAGTTTTGTGTACGTTTCTTGCAAGTGTAACCATGCAGTTCTTTAAATGTATTTTCAAATCATTTTTTGTTTTTGATTGTCACTTAAATCTCTTGACTCTTCACAGGTGTTATAATGAAGACGTTAAAAAACTTTGTATATTTCTTATTGTTAGTTTAAAACTGGTTGCCTCAAGACAAAATCGATCATTTAATCAGCTCAGTGCCGAAATTCAACGACTGTTTAACACATTATAATAAATCATAT